>VWZG01002892.1:17793-41001 GCA_013396735.1 Grallaria varia | reverse complement strand
TGGGTGTGTTATCGACACCAATGCAGAGCACAGCGAGGGCTCCTATGGGGAAACAAATTCTGGCTCAGCCAGACCCACCACAGCATCATTTTGGGAAAAGAACTTTCTTTGTGCCTTGCAAGTTGGAAGTATAAATTACACATTCTATAGAGTGTTTCTGAGTTAGTGAGAAGAGGCATTGCCACTAAATTCACACACACACACACACACACACACAGGAACTTCTAGGAAGAAATAAAACCAAGCAAACATAAGCCAAAAGCAAAGAGAAAACCATAAAGCTACACCCAGCAGTGCTTACTATGGAGAAGTCACTCATCCTCCCTACCAAGCTGTGCCCTAGCTAGGTTCTGTCAGTCTCATTACTTCCCTTCACATTGATTTCCTGTTTTTCTTTAATTTTCCGAGGTGTGACTTCTCTGCTAGTGCTTTGGTCCTTTCCCTGGCTGTGTCTCCCACCTCCCATGCACACTCCTTGCTGAGTGCCACATGCTTCCCACACCTTGTCCAGGCCGTCCCCTTGCATCTCACTCACAGCCCTCCTGCAAATGCTTTCGGTACAGCCACATGGGCTGTGTGGAGGTAACCCTCCAGACCTGGCAATGTGAACCTGCAATCATTATCCTTCCTGGGTAGGAGATGCCACATCTGGGGGGTGATATGAACACAACCAGTAACACTCTTGCCTGTGTGTGGGTTAAGGGATCGAGGGCCCATGGAAGCAGCCTGACAGCTAGCTCGCAAGTTGTTTTGAAATTCGTTGCTCCTGCTGCAATCTGAAAACATCTCTTTAGACAAAAAAAGCACAGGGTGACTGGCTGGGCCATACGCATCCTCCAGGGCACACCCATCATCTCTGCAGCTGTGCAGCACCAGTAGTGCAGGATGCACCCACACTCTTGGGCTGTCTGCATGTAAAAGACCATCTGTTGTAGCAATGCTGGCAACATCTCTTCACCTGAGCAAGAAAGTACTTTTATTGGTGTTGCCCAAACAAGTTCAGAGTGGAATAAGCTCCACTGACAGGATACTCTTTTCCAAGATTAACTAAGGCTTTTATTGGCAATTTTCTTCAGGCTTACAGCCAACATTACTGTGATGCACCAGCCCAGTGTGAAGTGGCAGTTTGTTCAAATCATAATGTCAAAGAATCCCATTTCCAAGGGAAAAAGGCAAGTGCTCTGCTCCCCTCTTGTTAAGAAAGAAATAATTTCTCTACCTGTGCAACTTTACTGGGATTCTACTCATAGTCCACTAGCTTGACTGAAAGCGTGTTGCTTAGCACGTGCTGATTTAAATGTCTTATTTAAATAGGCTTTTTACTGGATGGAATCTGGGGAATTAAAAGTGCAATGAAAGAAAAGGTGTGATCAAATAAAGAATTGACTAATGATGCAACCTGGATATTTTTAAGAATTATTATGTTGGTTTTTTCCTTAAAAAAAAAGTAAATTGCTTTAGGAACATTGTAGGTTTGGATATGGTTAAACTTTTTTTTTTTTTTTTAAATTACAGCTGGCTAAATTTTATGTGAAATCCAGGTAAAAGATAATAAAAAACGTACATCTTAGAGTCATGCCATGATCCACCACAACTATTAACTATTAAGGGACCTCTGTATAATTTTTCATTTACCCCAGAATATTATTAGTAACATTCACGAGTGATTTCTGGTTATTGTAACAATGGGTAACTATATAATTCTGAGAAAAAAAAAGACAACACATAAAGGATTTTCTGTTTCTCTTTCATTTGTTTGTTTTGTGTGGAGAGGAATAGTTTAATATACTCTACTCTGAGCCAAAAATCATTGTAAAATGACATTGGCACCAATATCTGAAAAATGTCAGAGAAAAACAAAGCTTAGGAAAAGAAAGAATAAATATTTTGCAAGAGAAAAGATACTGGGGTTTTATGTTTTAAAAATCTATTCTCTGTGGTAGATCTCAATGGCTGTGAGCTCAGTTCTCCCGTGGGATGAGCTTTCTGACTGGTGTACTTAAATTTAAGAACATAAATAATATTGTAAACTCTACTCAGTCGTGCAGCTTTAAAAACACTTGGAAATTTCCCTACATGAGATGTGAGTGAGAGCATCTCAGAGACATGGGACACTGTAATCACCTCTAGAAAAAATGGAGAGACCGTCTGTACTCAAACACTCCCATATCTCTGTGACTCTCCTGATTGCAATGACTCCGCTCACATTAGCTAAGAAAGTCATCAGCAGACATCACCACAGCTAAATGTCTCCAGGACCTGGGCTCTATTACAACTGTTTCCTTTTCTTAGATAAAAGGTTTGGAAATGCCAGATTTGAACACTCAAGACAGCTGGGTCTCCTGGAGACCTTTTCTGGGGACCTGTGATTCTGTACCTGGACCTCTTCCCTTGTTTTGTGTTGGACCTGAGCAGTGCCTCAGTGAGACCAGGCTCTCTTCAGGGCAAAAACTTTTGGCAAAAGCTTTGAGAGCCTTTCCAAGCAAGATGGTAACTCTGGGATTTATACTTGGCTCTCAGGTCTAACTCCAGCCTAAACCTACATCAAATCAGGCATATTTGCATCCTTAGGGATGCTGCTCTCTGTTTGCAAACAAAACAGCAGATAAGAGAGATGCACATTTCACCTACTGGCATTTGCATATCTAAAATCCCACCTGTGTATTTGACCTTTCAAGTAAAAAATATATGTTTTAATTGCTAAACTGATATCTTGTTTTGGATTCTAAGAGAGTGTATAAGATCACCTGTGTTTGCACCCTGCCTCTCAAAGGCAGATTGTGTCTGCCCTTCCTTGTAAGTGTGGCTGAGCCCTCAGAGCATTCATGAAACAACCCGGTGACAATCTGTAGAGAGAGCACTGCCCACTGTGTGCTGGGTTCCTCTGTGTGCTTGAGTTCATGGCTAGATTGCGCCCAGACAAGGAACAATGCCAAAAACCCCAGAAAAGAACACATTTTTCTCTGTAAATAATATAGGGAAACAAGGGAGAGCAGATAAAGCAGTAGTTGTCCACACTGCAGTGTCTGAGTTAAGAACGGTGAATACTAGCCCATGCTTTCAACTGAGATAAATACATCAGTATTCTTCTGGACCCTGTGCTGAAATAACATTTATAGCTATAGGCCGATTAGATATAGTGAACCAGTATCATGAGGATAACACAGTACCCAATCTCATCAAAGAAGTACTTGACCCTGCAGATGGTGGGTAGAAGTTAGAATGGAAAGGAAAGGAAAGGAAAGGAAAGGAAAGGAAAGGAAAGGAAAGGAAAGGAAAGGAAAGGAAAGGAAAGGAAAGGAAAGGAAAGGAAAGGAAAGGAAAGGAATAGAACAGATTATTTCAGTTGGAAGGGACATACTGTGATCATCCTGGACAAGTGCTTGACTAGTTAAAATATCATGCAAAGCTAAAATGCAGTGGCAAGGAAATCAAGGTCTTTTTTATTGTTATTTGACCAGTAGGAAGTAATAAGAAAACCGTGGATTTGTCATTAGGGAAGAGGAATATGTAAAATATCTGCTGGTTGAATAGATAAGTACACATGCAGGATGAAAATAGCAATTTCCAATATGAAATTGAACTGTGTATATAGAAGAGACTTAAGAGCTTTTAAGAAAGTTTAATTTCCCAGAACTTGCATATTTCTGGGAACAGGACAGGTTTGCTTCTCTAGCTAACACTGACCTTTGGACACCCAGCCTTTGACTGTTATCTTGAACATTTTTTCTCCTAATTGTAACAAATATGAAAGCAAGCAGTTAGTTAAACATAAAACAAATCATACACGAGCATCCCAACAGAGGGAAAGGCATCCTAATTTGGTGTCATAATTCTATAATGATCATTATTGACATCTCTACTTACAAAGGTGCATAACAACAACAGAAAAAACTTCTTTCTGTGGTATGAAAGAAAAATAATAAAAATGCTCTAGAGAGATGCTGGAATTATCAAAAAATGTTTCAGAGGGATGTAATGAAGCACAAGCTGGTCTCACCATCTTGGTGGAAATGGCTCTTGAGGTGGTTAGCAGAGAGCAAAAACTAGAGAAACAACAGCAACAAAATGTTTCATGACTCAGAGAAATGACAGACTCTTCCTCTCTGCTGAGGACTGATCCCAAACACCAAACCAGAAGGAATAAAAAGCCTGAAACATCTTGGATAAAATGTAATTCTGACTTCCTTCCATTCTGTCTAGTACTTAAATAGGAGATCCAGATCTATATCTTAAACCCTTACTGAGGAAGGAAGAACTATGTTAGAACTGTGCATTCAGAGCATAACTGTGGATATGACTAGGGAATTAGGCATTTCCTTATTTCTAAAATATTTTAACTGATATCATCTCACCAGGTCAATTGACTCTGGCAGCAGGTGAAAGGATACCTCAGCTGTATGAGTGAAATATTAAGCCATGGTTTCATTCAGGCCCCACAATTGCTCAAGCATAGCCAGGACACAGTGCACGGGTACACAGCTCGGAGCTGACATCCCAACAGGGGCTGCTAAAGAGGCTGTGTGTTCAAAAAAATAGGGAAAGGACTTTAGAACTTTAGACTAGAGAATCTAGAGGACTATGTGCTGGGAAAGAACCTAGAACCCAAGTTCTTCAAGGTTGATATCAGAGCGGGAGATGAGCTTGCTGGTGTGATGGGGATTGAATCTGTCAGTCTTGAGGTTCGCTTGGAATGGAAAGAACTTGATTGGTGGGGGACTTCACACTTTTATGGTTTGAGGCATGACTGTGCTTAATGAACAAAATCAGATAGAAATTTTGCTATAGTCTGCTTAATAAAACTTCTGTGAGTTTTCTAATTTATTTTTTTCCACAAAGAAATAGGTATTTTGCCTCTGTTGGGAACTCTTAAACTGATGGTGTCAGGATCAAATATATCTGATTCAGTAATGGAACCAGCAAATTGCTTTCAAAGTCTGGGATTCAAGAGAATGAAATGTCACTAGAACAACCTAAGAACCAGAGAATTCTTAGAATTTTCTCATCTGAAAAACAGACAGATCTCATTTGGCTGAGCTTACAGATGGGGACAAATTCACAAAAATCCAGTAGGAGCAGACTCTGCATGGCCATTGAGAAACTTTTTACAGAGTCATTTAGATTACACGGCCCTCTTGAAAAGGAACAATTGAGTATTTTAAGAACTCATAAGCTATCTACGTTATCCAGAAGTTAAATACTCCAAAAGGAGAAGATAATTAAAAACTTCTGTTTGAAGTTATATACCATAGAGAGAGACTGATTACAAGAGCATGAAGTGACAGGGCAAGGGGGAACAGATTCAAAATGGAAGTAGGTTTAGATTAGATATTAGGAAGAAATTTTTTGCTGTGAGGATGGTGATGCACTGGAATAGGTTGCCCAGAGAAGCTGTGGATGTCCTGCCCCTGCCAGTGTGCGAGGCCAGGTTGGATGGGACCCTAAGCAGCCAGACCTAGTAGAAAGTGTCCCTGTCCATGGCAGGGGTGGTTGGAACTAAATCATCTTTAAGTTGCTTTTGAAACCCAAATTCTATGATTTTATGATTCTTATTAATATTATATCACCTATAATTTTTGCTGACTTACCCTCAATCCCTAATGCTAGCAGCAGAAATGGAGAAAAACAACAGTGTCACACACTGAAAGCAGAACACTAAGTACCAAATATAATAAATCTGCAGCCACAAAAAGGGTGTGGACATGTAGGATTGACTCCAAGATTTTGCTCTATATTCTACAGCACAGTTTCTAAGAAAGATGCTATTTAACAATAACTAAACAAAAGTATTAACCTCTGAGAATTTGGTAATGAACCTGAAAAGCTACTACATTACTTGTGAACTTATTTTAATGGCCTGTTTTTGCCAACAGATCTATCTCTTGGTGGTTGTCGTGGTGTGGGTTCTCTGGAGCATGATGCCATTTTGCCTTTTTACCACAATATTTCTACAATGTTTTGGAAGAAAACAAAAGATCTAAATTTCACCGAAGTTTGGCTTCACATTAAATTTCTTGGTAATGGTGCTGGTGAATACAGTTTATATACTACCTTTCTTTTTTTTCCCCCCAGAAAGAATATAGAATATATTCTTAAGGAAAAAAACTTGGCAAACTATCTTGAAGAAAACATTTTTGGCCATGTTTGGTAGAATTTGTCGAAAGGACTCTGGATTTTTGAATTACCTCTGTATCTCTTATGTGATCTCTGTTTTCTCTCAAACAAAACTTATCCCAGTTATGCAAACCTACACACACATATCCAAACCATTCAAGGTTGTCTTCATAAACTTTTGAACCCTTCTGGCTTCTAAAAAGGAACACAGTAACAAAAGAATTTTTAAGAATTATTGGAATCATTTATCAGAATAGGAGAGTAAGTACTAGTAAACAATAACCTGTCATTGGTGTTTTCAAAAGACCCAAACCAAGTTCACAATTCCACATTGAAAGTATTTGCAAGGCCTCCAATATGATACCCAAGGACTGTGATTAATGTCATGTGCCTGTTTATTTTTCCCCTGAGAATCTGAAAGAGTAAAAAAAAGATCACAACTAAACAAAAGCATATCAATAACAGGAAACTGTTGGTGAGAAATACCCCGATCTTCCTGTAAATTCACGTCACCACATTCCCCAGGGACAAAGGTGCGTGAACAGCATGGTAAATAATTATGATTTAATATGAGGCCTTGCTATGCTGTTTACAGTTTAACAACAAAAAGGAATTGTTTCTCAAGGCGCAAAATAAGCAAATAATAGAAGCACATATCAATATAATCAGGAAATGATGATGTTATGTCTGGGTCAGCTGCTGAAAACAGATTGCAATCTATCAAAGTATCAACCTGATATCCCTGTGCAGCCCGTGGAGAAACGTCAGTGATGGGAGGGAGTCTTTCCCTGGTTTGCATGTCAGTCATCTTACTTTGATTGTTTTATGAAAGTGACGGGGACTGGGGTCCTGCAGAAGATTCTCTGCAGCTATTTTTACTTTCTCGTGCTTAGGAAATTTGACACTTGTATTTGCTGAAAGCATCTAAAAGGATCTCTTGTATTTTGCATAACAAAAACTGAAAATAAAACACTGGAGGAGTACAGATTGGAAGGAACTGTAACAGCTGGTCTCTTTCAGGAAGATTTTCAGGAAGATGTTATTGAATCTAGCCAGCAAATAAGGAATAATGAGAAAAAAGTAGCATTGCAGGAACACAGTAAAGATTCTTAGTGCCTTATTAAAACATATTTTAGAAGAAATACAAAAATCACATAAGATGTCAGTATTCAGTAATTTTTCCCCACAGAAGTATTTTTTAGGGATGCTAAGGCAAAATCAAAATCAGCTATGTAAAAGACAAATAGAATAATTTATCTTTGAACAGCAGAGCAACATTGCTAGTAGAGACCTAAAACATTTAAATATGCATTCAGCTCTTAGCTACAGGAAAAATAATTCCAGACCATGCTTGCCAGATTTTACTGTTAAGCAGGGTCAGGTCAGGTCAAAGCTTGAAGTAGAAAACATCAAGAATTTTCTTAGTGTCCCCTGAAATAGTGTTGATGACTGGGGAGACTTTTCTTTATTGCTCAGGACTGATACTCATTCAGAAATGAAACCCTGACACTTGAAGCCTGACAAGTACCAGCTTCTAGGATTGCAAACATTCCCTAAAACTCCCAAGAACAAACTAATATTTGAAGAACTCTGGCTTTTTCTGTCTTTATCCATACTATTAACCTCAAAACTCTGTTGGAGCTTAGCATCTATGTAAGTGTCAGCTCCTGCTGAATGAATCAGTGTGTGCATGCCTGCCATGAATAGGAATCACAGGAATGAGCAGCAAGCTTTGCATAGTCTCCTGGAATTAAAGCATATGCTCTATCGTACCCATGGCAAATTGAAGCCACCGTTAATTTTGTTTAGCTGTGCCTGCCTGCTTTCTTAAGCAGATAATTTCTACATTGCTGTCAGGATAATGCCAATCAACTAAACAGATGCTTGAGCTTTTATCTGTGCTCTGCATCACATTCTTTGAAGAGAAGGCTGCCAGAAACAAACAGATTTTCTGAGAGTGCATAGGGGAACAATGGACAATAGGAGCTGCTCTATACTGCTGGGTGTAAACAAGAACAAAACCCAGTTCACATGAAATGAAAAACACCATTTATCAAGATGTAAGTCAATGGCTGGCAGGTTGCAGATGATACTTGGAATCTGACAAAGCATTAGAGTAGGCTGCAGACATTCAGTTTTGTTAAAAAAAGGTACTTCTGGGGTTGAATCAGTACTTGTCAGGTTGGTTCCGTAAACTGAGTAAAAAACAGGAGACCATTTATTTATCTCTAGAAAATTTCAGACATGTAGTTCTAAAATTTCCAAAGAAACCAGTTCAGATGTTCTTTTGAAATGATACTTCAGGACTATCACGTAGCATTCCAGTTTTCCAAACATCATATTAGGAAAGGGATATATCAGTTTAAAAGATGTTAAATCTGGTTGGCAGATCCCGTGTCTTTTCCCCCTAAGTCAGACAGGATGCTTAGAGAGTATATAAGGAACAAGAGAAAACATCTCTGCCCCTCCAATCCTAAAACGCTTTTATCTCCTCTCTCCCCAGCTGTCTTCCTGTATACTTTCAGAAGCCAGCTTCTGGTCCTGTTGGAGGGCATGGTTGGATAAGAGGAAAAAAAGAGGAAAGGAAATATTTGCCAGAGCTGGATGGGAAGGGGAGGTGGTGTCAGCAATAGAATTGCTATTTTTGGCTTGCAACTTCTTTAAAATATTCTTTCAATTGATTATTAAGATTTAAAACCAAAGGTAAAAGGCACTCCTAAAATGAAGTTTAGTGCAACTAGAAAAGTTGTAACAATGTCTCTTTTCTCTTCTGACCCTGACAAAGAAGAAATCAGTTCTGTTGCGATAAAATTGGCAAAATCATCTGCACATGCCTATAAGCGAGCAAACCCTGTTTCACTTTGCTTGCTTTCCAGCACTACTGAAACTGAAATAAATGTTAAGTCTATGGGTCTAATAAAATATTTAATTTTACCACATTTTAACCATTTTTTTCAAAGTAGATCCAAAATATTTCCCATGACTTCTTTCTGTTTAGATCCCTAATTGAAAGATAAATCCTTTGCAACATCCTGCAAGCATATAACCAAGACACAAACACTTCAGTGTTAACTGCTTGTTTGACTTTTCAATGTTTCCAGAAAATGGGCACCATAATTTTAATCCAAACATTATTCTCCATTGTTACAAGAAAAATGTGACTCCCTTGCATGTTTCCTAAGAATTACTAAAAACATATAGTGAACTTTACTTACATACCAAAACAGGTCTCAGAATTAGACAAGGACTGCAATTTACAATCTGGAGAAGCCAAGAAAAGAAGAGAGAACAAGTCATCAGAAACATCAGGAATAAATCATTTTCACACTGGAAAATGAATCTAAGATTTTGATCTTTTGACAAAAAAGTAGATAATATTTCCTGGAATTTCACAAAACATTTGCAGACAAATAAACATACCAACTTGTAGCTGTTCAGCAAGAGCGAATTTGTAAAAGCTACTTATAAAATATTGTATCTGAATTGCTGTACCTTTTTCAACTCTTGCTGTTGGATATAACATTAATGGGAAAAAGAGAAAGTGAGGAGCTAGAAAAAGAAAAATAATTAGACTCCAGCAGGCTACGTTACTCAGTTCACTGGAATATACCTTTCTCACCATGGTTACAAGAAACAAGACGAGCTCAAATGCTCAGATGGCATAAATCATCATTGTTACATTCACTGAAGCAGAACTGAGGCAATTTCTATCTCAGCTGGACTTGGGATCCAGTTAGTCTGTTGTAAGTTTTCTCAAGTTCTCTATGGAAAAACAAATTACTGCAATGTTCAAACTTCAGTGATTAATTAATGGACATCTATTCCTAAGTCTCAATGGTCTCCAAGGCATCTCCTTTCACAATTCAAAAGTTTTCTCTGCCTGATATTGCTGTTGTGCCTGTCATCGAGGTGCTGGCATGAGCTGATCCTCACTACCCAGCACAGTCAAAATTCCACCGTTATTCTGTGATTTCACCAATCGAAATAACTGGTGACTTCATGGTTTCTTTGGCAAATGCTGACCTCTAATTGCAAATCTTTCCACTGAAAATGAGCATAACAAGGGAAGTGTTAAACATTTAGTCTGATCACCTAAAACAGCAGCACATAGGGATTATGAAGTTTCAAGAGAGAGACAAGATAATAATCTCATTGGTTAAGACTTGTACACTCCTTACTCCATTTTCTAGACACGTGAACAAGATGTCAGGTTTTGGAAAACAACTGACCATGCAGCAGTTTGTCTTGGAACTGGAAGGAGGTGCTGAATGCTCAGTCCTTTCAGGTGAGAAGACTGGAAGCACAAAGGAATTTTTCTTTCTGCTGGAGGATGGAGAGTTCAGCCATGAACTCCCTGCATGGTGATAATGTCAAAGGAGAAGAATTACAGAAGTAAATTTCTCCTTTTGTTACTACTTCCCTTTTGAGAACTGCTACACAGATGGGGTAATATCCGAGAAGGTTAAATATCAGGGAAAGCAATGCTCTTAATGGGTCTATTTCTGAAGTCTTGTTGCATTCAGAGAATTCTGAGCAGCTGCAAAATACAGCCCCTAGGCTACCCATGCTGGCAAACCTCAGTTTGACTACCTCTGTAAGCAAATTCCTATATTACGGATTTTTACAACAGGTAGATTTTGATGGTCAGAGCAACAGGTACTCATGCAGTTATTGCATTAAAGGGAAAAAGACTCTTTGCAACATAACATGACTCAAATGTCAGCTATCAAATGACTAATCCTGTTTTTTCCATGTGAAAATCTGCATTTGCACAAAGGAAGGCAACTAATTGCCTTCTTTCAAAACTCTACACACTTTGAGACCTAAAAGAAATAAATCTATCTTGATCTATCAAGCATTACATTTTGTGAGTGTCAGTGTTACTGACCTGAAGCAGAGTCAAGTGTGCATTTGAAAAAATTACAGAGACATGTAAAACACACACAGCTGGACGGACCTGATGCTGCTCTCATTGCCAGCAGTTTTCAAACACTGGGGTTCAGCTGGATTTGGTGGTACCACAACAGTAGGACTCTCTGTGGGCAGGCTGCCCCCCAGGAAACACCCATGCAAGTAGTTAGGCCTGAGATCTTGTCACAGGAATTGTATTAGGTTTGGCTGACCTCTGCCACTGTTCATGAGAAAACTAGGACAATGCTGGGGAAACAAAGATTTTTGTAGTTTTAAAGTGAAAAAAACTTCCAGAAGGTGCAAAATGGCACAGATCAGTGTGCTATGAACACAGAGTGGAATGGAGATGCATGTCTGTTTTCCAAATAAGTTGGGTAGAAAGAGAAAGGAAGCCAAAATAAACCAGACATGCTGTGTTTAAAAGCTAGACTGTTTGCAGAAGAAGCACGGCCAGAGTATGTAACAATGAAAAGCATTGTTCTGTGTAAAGAATACAAACTTAGACCCTCAGAAAATGACACTTCAGTGTGACTATAGAAAAGAGGGGAGAGAAGCTCTCCTTTTTTGAAGGGGAATGGGACTGCAATTGGAAGCTTGAGGGTCTGCCTATGAAGTAATTATAAGCTCTCTGAATTATCCTGAGTTTGGGGAAAATGCTGATAGACTATAAAAATAAATGATCAGTGAAACCTCTTCCCTAATTCTTTAGGATACTTACTCTTCTTTCTCATATCTATATCCCAGTCACACACACACAGATAGTTACTTATCACCTGCAGAGTAGACAGCAAGGCAGAAACTCTTTCACTTGTCTTTCCCGTTCTTTTCCACATTTTCCCCGTTGTCTGCCAGCATTTATTCCTCTCTCTTCTCTATCCACTCTCCACAATCCCTTCCAGATCTTCCTGATAGAAATTGGACCAACCACCAGCACTCAGGCTCCCCTTGTTTTGAAGCAGGTTGTGTCTGCTTGTTTTTGACTCCAGTGATGCTGCAGCGAAAATTTCTTTCTTGAAATTGCCCTGGAGAGCGGACATATCTTTAAAGCAGGATGGGGCAGCCAGGATATAGTTTGGGAAGTAGTACTGGCACTTCACACACCTGCCCTATTTCTGCTCTCAGAGCTTACTCAGGTACACCGGCGTGATCCCATGGTTTGGTGAAGGTGGGTTTCCAGGCCCAGCTACTGCTTTCAACTACCGTATCACTAGATTGTCCTGGCTGGGAGGAACACAGCTATTGTCACTGCAAGTTCAGAGACCCAGTTTCAAACAAGAGCACAAGATTTACTAGTGTTGACAGTACCCCAGCTTGGGGACAGTGGCAAAGCATGGGGATAGCTTGCTCAGTTGAGTTTTGCTGGTTTTCGACTGCTGAAGGGAAAAGTGATCCCCATTCCAGATGGAAGCACCAGGTAAAGAGCAACAGCACTATGCAGATCTGAGATTACCAGTAACAGCTGGAAGGAGAAACTATCTTTCACAACATTTGATAGAAATTTTGCACTGAAAGATATTGCAGATGAGCTGTGACGTCACGTGTGATTTGTCAGAGTCTAAACACAAATTTCTTGTCCTACAAGCAGTCATTGGTGAACTCAGGGAGAAGCTTCATAGCTCTAGATGATCTGGTTCCTATCTGTGTCTTTTCTACTGAGTTCTTCTAGCTAAATAACAGCAAGAGAACAAACTTTCGTCAGTGATCAGTCTAAAGAAGATATATAGGAGTAGCACATGGTCTCACTGCTGGAAAAAAACATGGAGCAACAGCATTACTGATATTGGAGCCCCTATCTGAAGGGGTGGAGATGTGCAATGAAATGTGGGACTATGTGCACTGCCAGTGGGTGCGCAATGGTTATGCTTATACACAAAGTAGGGAACAGGGTAAAAGTCCAGTACATCACTCATGGTAGTCTACAGGCATATGACTGCAGTAGTGAAGACACTTGATAAAATGGAGTAGGCATCTCTGACACCATTTACAGATGGGCAAGTCAGTAGCTCATGTTGGTTTCGGAGTACATCCTTCTCTCTCCCAGCTGCCAAAGGGCCACCCAAATCATTGAAACATTCCTTGGCAGTAACAGTGCAGAGTGACCAGGCTCCAGTTCGGTTGGTTTGGACAGTGCACCGGGATACAATAACCAGATTGCTGCCAAAATGTAATGTCAGGGTGGAACTACCACACACCAGAATAAAGTGTTCACACCAGGTTTATTATAGACTGAGGAATCAGTCAGTCAGGATGAGTCAAACATGCACAAAGGGCTAAGAGGTTACTTTTCAAATCAACGCCTTCTTTCTTAAGGAAATTAAGGGATTAGTAATTAAAACAATCTTACTCTTCTTTGTATAAGAAACTGTCCTGGCTGGGAGACACTGGGAAACCTGGCTGGATGACAAGTTAACCATAGAGCAACAAAAACTCAAGATATGTAAGGACTTGTTCCCCGTGCTGGCAAAAATTAAAGCCATTAGGAATCCCTTCTACTGGTGACCAAGTTACCTTGAGACCTGTCATGTCTCCATGATTCTATGTGTACTAGATTAAGTAAAATTAATATATTAAATGCCAGCCCTCTGAAGCTCAATGCTAATGTTTTTGATGATGTTAGCAGGTCTTCATGACAGAACTGTTATTTGCCTGTCCATTGAAGGCCATACGCCACTGAATTTGTGTCATCTGCTTCATCACAGATACTGGCTTTCATGGTGTTTTAGACATTCTCTTCACTCAAAATCTCTCTGTACTTTCTTGGGCCCTTTTACCTCACGAAATCCTCCCAACCACCTAACAGCCAAGCCAACAGCCCAGGCTTCTAATCTTGTTTTTCCAAACTCTGTGGCAAAACGCACATTTGCTACCTAGGCTTGGCTTCTCCTCGGGAACCACTGAGGTGAGTGAGGAGCGGGGCAGGCTCGTTAGCAGGTGATAGGGGACCCTATATAAGGGCCTCTAAAGAAGCTATTGGGTCATTTGTTACCTAGGCTTGGCTTCTCCTCGGGAACCATTGAGGTGAGTGAGGGGCGGGGCAGGCTCGTTAACAGGTGATAGGGGACCCTATATAAGGAGAGCAGCCAGGCAGAAAGGGACCTGGGGGTACTAATTGACAGGAAGCTCAATATGAGCCAACAGTGTGCCCAGGTGGCCAAGAAGGCCAATGGTACCCTGGCCTGTATCAAAACTAGCGTGGCCAGCAGGAGCAGGGAAGTGATCCTTCCCCTGTACTCTGCGTTGGTGAGGCCACACCTTGAGTATTGTGTTCAGTTCTGGGCCCCTCAGTTCAGGAAGGATATTGAGGTGCTGGAGAGGGTCCAGAGAAGAGCAACAAGGCTGGTGAAGGGACTGGAACACAAGTCCTATGGGGAGAGGCTGAGGGAGCTGGGGTTGTTTAGTCTGGAGAAGAGGAGGCTTAGAGGTGACCTCATCACTCTCTAAAACTACCTGAAGGAGGTTATAGCAAGGTGGGGGTTGGTCTCTTCTCCCAGGCAGTCAGCAATAGGACAAAAGGGCATGGGCTTAAGCTCTGCCAGGGGAAATTTAAGTTGGATATTAGAAAGAAATTCTTTACAGAGAGAGTGATCAGGCATTGGAATGGCCTGCCCAGGGAGGTGGTAGATTCACCATCCCTGGAGGTTTTTAAACTGAGACGGGACGTGGCACTTAGTGCCATGATCTAATAAACTGACTAGCGTAGGACCAAGGGTTGGACTTGATGATCTCTGAGGTCTTTTCCAACCCAATCAATTCTATGATTCTATGAAATATTAACCCTATTAACCATTACAGAAACATACTACCAAAGTACACAAAACCAACAGGCAGTTGTCTCCCTTTGCAGCTCATCTCCATCTCCATCTCCATCTCCATCTCCATCTCCATCTCATCCTCGCCAGGAACGGGAGGCAGTGAAGAGGCTAAAACCACCGGAGTCCCTCTGAGGTGTCTCCTTCCCTGAAGCTGCCTCCGAAGAAGTGAAGAAAAAAAACCTCCCAAAATAAACAAAAAAAATCTGCCCAGCCATCAGGTTGGAATTCGGATCATTAGCCGGGTCTGTTGTTCGGGAGGGTGTCAGCTCCCAAAGTCTGTGTTGGTAGGGCAAGAAAAATTCTGACAAATTCTAAACCCATCTCCCAAATTGTTGGGCTGTCTCCACACTGTCCATGCAGGCAGAAGTGCAGCACTTCTGTTCCACCAGACAAATAAATGACAATGATGGAGCAACAGAGAACTGGTAGAGAGTCCTCAAAAAAAGTTGCAATGAGGCAACTTGTTTAAATACGAGAAAAACAAAAGAACACAACTTCTGAAAGGCACATGAATAACATTCAAATTACAGGGATTAAAGAGCCACAATAGTGAACCTAGTATACTGTGTACTACACAGGCTCCAGGTTGCAGTGAGAGGTATGGTAAATCCTGCTGTGACACAATGCCCTTGCCAATCCCAGCTGTGCTCTACACATCTGGCATGGGGAGCAGAAACCTTAATCTGGCCATTTCTCTGGGTTGAGCCATTGTTGAGAGGTCGCCATCAGGCAGATCAGAGGGAGAACACTGGGGCCTCTGAAGACCAGCATGGTGACAGCCATCTCCTGTGCTAGCTGTTGCAGCTGTCCCCTCCTTTGCCATGTTTGAGGTAAATGGGTCTCTGCTGGATTTGACAATCTGGTCCATGGTATAAGGCAGATACAGACCATATAACGCAACAAGGGGAAGGCGTAAGACAAAGCCTTTCTGTGACCACGTCTGAGTGGCTGTGTATTATTCTCTTCCACCTGCATTTCTGAAAGGTGTTTTCAAACCAGAAAGGGAACAAGAAAAGGCTGAAAAGAACAGTGAGGCCACTGAAAATTTATGAGCGGAGGCTAGGTAGACAACCCAGGATTGTTCACCTAGGGTTGATGGGAAAAAGAATGCCATCTACAAATACATTGAGGAAAAAGCTTAGCATCAAGGGTTTGGTAACCATTTAGATTAAAAAGCAGTGTTGGCAGAAATGATGTATTGACTGCCCATAAAGAACTTCAGCTGAAAACTACTAGTTTCTGATCATGTTCAGGGGCAATTTTGCAAAAAGGTAATCAGGAACAGGACAGGGATGAGTCCAAGCCATCTGAATGTTTTTAAGACAGAATTTAATAAATGCATAACAGTGGTTACTATATAAGGTAATGTTTGCAGTAGCTCAGAAGTTGAATTTAATGATTCAGGTGGTTCCTTCCATCCTATGTTATTACACACCCATAGCAAACATTGTTCTGTATCCATGTCCAACAGAAAAAAAAGGAGAGGCTTCCATTAGTTCTAATGAAGGTGCTTCAATAAGAGTCAGACAGTCAAAATCATGGAGGTTGTGAAGGTAGCTATCATAAGAGGTAATTTAGGAAGTGCAGCAGCACCTCTGTAAGACTGGTGCATGACAGGAATTGAATGCCGGTATCAACAGAGAGTATTGATTTAGAGGAAGGGCCAGTTTTCTACATAGCAATGGAACTACAGGTGCAACTTGATAAGTAATCTAAAAAGTCAGGCCATAGAAAATACATGTAAATACATCTTTTAATATAGGCAGAGCGAATAAGAGCCACGTGAGTATCAGAGCAGGATGGCTATAAAGACACCACTCATTTCTAGTGATGTTAGGGACAGCACATGCAAAAGTACCAGGTTCTCAGCCAGAATATTAACAATGACACTGAGGACAGTTCTCACTGATCAAGGATTCACTTGGTGAAAGAAAGATGAATTACCATTATTGGAAGAATCCAAACCATTTGCACAGGTAAATGAGAAAAACAGATTAGGAATATAAATGGTTTTCATAGAGAGAAAAAGAATTTAGCCAAATGAGACTGAGTTGCAAAAAATCACGAAGGTTCTGATCAGCAGGAGTGGCATAAAAAACTGCTAAAGCTAAAAAGGATCAGTGAAACTGCGCAAACAAGTGAAGTAAAATGCATAAAAATCTCCACCAAAACTCAAACCCGTATAAATTTTTTTTTCTATTTAACTACTTTTATTCACCATTCTGACATATGTTCCTTGTAAAAGAGCTGTTTCGCTGTCTGTTCACTATACGATCTCCAACTCAGCCATTTCATGGAATGAGATGATATTTTTCACTAACCCTAAGAATTTAAATTCTGCAAATGTCTTGGGAAAGACCATGTGCCATTGCCCTAGAAGTGAAGCTCTCTCCAGGGAGTTGCTTTATCTCTTGCAGAGTATTGAAGCTAGGACGATGAAAGCATTTTCTTTAGCAGCATCCCTTTGAGTTCCCCTGCCTCCTTTGACCTGTACAAAAGCCAAATTCTAGTCTCCTCCCTGTGCAAAGATAACTTGCTGTAGTTGTGTTTCTGCTTTTCTTTGCTGGACTTTTGGCTGACTGACAGTTGTTTTGCTTTGGCAGATAAGGGTGAAGATCTGTTTCAAGACTCCCAGTTCTGACAGATTATCTCTGAGAAAGCTCCTGGAGTTGCATGTTTTAAACAGAAAACCCTGAAAGAAACGACCTGAGGCTTTCACACAGATTTACAGAAGAGAGGACACTAAACTGCAACACTTAACACTGAACTTGGAGCGAAGGAATATTCTTTTTAAGGCCAGTGTGGAAGATCTTGCTTATATGTGAATCAGTAAATACTTGGGTTAAAGTAACAGATCTCCACATAGTGAAACTGAACAAACAAGTAATAATAATACAAGCTAAAGGCTACATATGCATAATAGTACAAAAAAGCTATTGCATTGTTTGGTGCACTCCCCAAATTTATTTTAATAATAATAGTTTGATTTCAGTAATACTTAACATGCAAGCTAATATACAAGTAAATTAAAGAATTGAGTTCCTAGGAAATTGTACAAATTTGACATGTAACTAGGAGAGATCACAGGGTGAGTGTCCTTTGTGTGCTCGCACATATTCTATAGGGAATAAGGCAGACTCTGCACCATGGCAGCATCGTTATCTATAGTCATACTTCTTTGTGGCATGTCTTTTCTAAAATTCTATTGCTTTAGTGAAAGGGCAGCCTTTAACAGTGTTATTGAGCAGCCAGGACAATTCAGGCATGAGTATGAGGACAGCAGGCAAGGACAGAAGATCCTTCACTGCACAGCCTGCAGATGTGCACAGCAGCAAACTGATGTAATTGGGCCTTACCACCCACAGAGAGAAAAAGGAGGATGAGCATGCCTAAGCTTTTACCCCATGAAGAGCTCAAGGGAGAAAAGAGTGCCCTCTGGCCTGCTTATATAACTGGGATTTTCCTCTTGCCCTGGTAAAATTGCCACACTGGGAATCTCCATTGGGCTGATAACAGCTTGATCTCCAAATCACAGTATTGTCATACAGGCAAAGGGCACCACTATTATTCCACCAATTTTTTTCTCTGGGTTCTCCAAAGCCTTTTCTTCTAGTAGTAGCTGCAGCCTTCTGTGCAGAATCCCTCAGGCTGTGCCACTGTAGATGAAAAAGGGAAGATTTTAGTTTCCTGGATGACCTGATCCTGAATGCAACTTCAGAGCTCTTGATAGAGCTCACCCAGCACCAGGGGAGGAGCAACAGGTGATCACTCAATCTGTGAGATCTTGGAAGGGACAAGAATATGGTGAGAGAAGTCTTGGCTTGAGGCATGGGCCACCAAGGGGAAGAAAGGAAGCACTTGGATCCCTAACAAATGCCTATGCCTTCCCCTTTCTTCATTCAGAGCAGAGAGCCTTTAGGCTTGCATGTTATGATCTTCTATAGCCTGATGAGTATTCCCAATCCCAAAGACACAGGACAAAACATGATTCTGAGGTACTGAGGACTGCC
The DNA here is from genome assembly GCA_013396735.1 of Grallaria varia. Classification (NCBI taxonomy): domain Eukaryota; kingdom Metazoa; phylum Chordata; class Aves; order Passeriformes; family Formicariidae; genus Grallaria; species Grallaria varia. The sequence continues at coordinate 22,154 of VWZG01002892.1, read as the reverse complement.
AGTACTCGGTACATGTGAATTTAACTTTCAGGTACCTATGATTTTCAAAATTGTTAATGTGGTTAGGAACATGTAGGAACCAGCACACCACAGTAACTTGTGGGATGCATCAATGCACTTTTGGGAAATGTGTTTTTATTGAAAGTATGGTGCCAAGTGCTGAAATGACCCTGACTTCAGTAAAAATACAGTTGCCTAACTTGGCAACATGGTCTATCTCAAGTTTTCAGTTAGGGATCATAAGAAGACCATAGCTTTTGTAGGACAGGTCTCTTGTAATTTAAATTACCAGAACAATAATGTAAGAGATTAATTTTGAATACTGACTTTAAATATTCTCCTCACTGAAAAAAATGGTCCTTATTAAAACACCCCTTTTAAAATTCACTTTTGTTAATGAATTGTTGCAAACTTGGAGTTCAGAATTTTAATACTATCTGATCCAATCTGAATTGAATGGCTCCTTCATTTTCCTCAGAAGCTCTGTTTCAACAACATTTTCATTCATAAGGCATTATTTACTTGAGGAATTGTTAACATGAAAAAGATTTACTTGCAGCATCAGGACTCCCTCTAGTGTCATTACAGACAGGATTTTTGGAGATCTATAGGGACCACTGAAGTTTGTGTTTGCTTTTGGTGAGATGATTGAGTATACATCCATAACTTATTTATGTCTGAGATGTTAAAAAGCTTTGGTCCAGTACTCTGCATCTCCATGCAGGAAATCCAGTTTGAGTATTTGCTATCTGATACAGTGTAGCCAGTGTTCAAACTTTCCCATTAGAAGTATCCAGGCATATCTTCTGAGTGTTTATTACTCACCCGCAACAGCGATTTCAGCATTATGTAACCAAACCCAAAGATTAGGATATAAGTTTTTTCAAAACATGTTGAGAGCTTTGTGTGTTTTTTTCCTCTCTCTCTCTCTTNTCTTTTTTTTTTTTTTTTTTTTTTTTTTAAGTTGTCTGAAAGACTTTGGGAACCCAAAGAAAGTCTTGGCTGCAGCAGCAATTTGCAAAGAGTATTGTTGGTTGAAAATAAAATAGGAATTAATCTCCAAAGTGGTTTTTAGTATCACATGACTCTCCTGTCTTCTCAGAAGAACCTTTCTCCAAACAAATCCAATAAAAAGACACTGGTAGACTGATAGGCTGTCAGACGCAAACAAGCAGATCTTCATCATTAATAGGAAAGAATTTGTCAACTGGTTGCATGATTTTTCACACTTGCGTAGAGGTACACAGCATTGAGGTCAACTACTGGATATGCAGCTGGCATACCTGAACCATTCTACAAAAGAGGAGGAAAGAAAATAAATCAGAACATTTAATATGCTGCATTTCTGTCTCCCTGACTGTGTCACTGGAATTTTTTTGTGGAGGAAACAAATCTTGATGTGCTCTCAATACATTCTTGAGTAACAAAAGCCAAGTATTATAAAACATGGGAAAACCCCCCCCAAAAACACAGAAACCTGGAAACTGAAGAAACAACAACAAAAAAAAATCAGTTCTACATTTCTTAGAAGATGTAAGTCTTGATGAAAGCAAGTAGGACTCAGGGCTGGACAATCCTGAATGACTTAAGAAAACGTGGCTTAAAGGTATAACCATTTAGGCTTTTCTCAAGATGTGGCCTTTCTATTTTCAGAAGTCTCTTAATATTTGCTTTAAATGACCATGAAGATTTTGAATCCCAGCATCACAGAACAGTTGAGGTTTGAAGACACTTCTGGAGACTGTCCAGTTTCACCTCTGTTCAATGCAGGGCCACCTAGCACTGGTTACTCAGGGCTGTGCCCTCTCAATTTTTGATTATGAACAAGGATGGGGATCCCCACAGCCTGTCTGAGCAACCTCTTTTAGTTCTTGAACCAGTTTTTTTGTTTTAAATGCCATTTTCCTGCATTTCAGTTTGTGCTCAATAGCATTTGACCTTTTATTGGATACCTCTGAGAAGTCTTGCTCCCTCTTCTTCAGATGCTCCAGTCACCTGTTCATAGACATTGATAAGATTTCCCTGAACCTCCTCTTCTCTGGGCTGAACAATCCCAGCTCTGGCAGTTCCTTGTCCTGTCTCAGAGCAGATTGCCTTTTGTTGGACAAGAGGCAATTTTGAAATGAGCATGTTAAAAAAAGAAAAAGAAAAAAAAAAGATTACTTTGTGTAAGGAAAATATTATTTCAGTGACTGCTGCATTACTCACTAGACACTGATTAATGTTTTTGCGAATGTATTGGTGTAGCTACAATGTGGAATAGATTTTAAGTTTCATATACCCTTAAACAGCTGCATGATATTCCCAAATTTCATCCTATACCATGAATCACAAGGTACTTGAAAAAATATGGTTCATTCTTTTTTACAAAGGTTTGGTGCCTCAGCATCCAGTATGATACCTCCAACCACATTACTCATTTCTTTTCTCTTCTCTGAACTCAGATCTCCAGGTGGTGACCTGGTCCAGCACATATGTGTCCCCTGCTTGCACAGCATCCTGAGTGTGGCCTCACCAGGTGTGCATGTGATAGCAGGGCCCTCACACTCCCTGTCCATCTGCCTTTGCAACTAGCCCCAAAACACCCTTGTGTGTTTGTGATACTACCATTTACATACCTTCTACCTCTCCTTCAAGCACCTTGCTGCAGGGTTTTTTTTTTCCTAATTTGGTTTTGACTACTGCTGCACAAGGCGTATAGTGCAAGTGATGCTGTCCCTTCTGGTCTGTATTCCAAGGACTTTCCCAGCAAACTTCTCTGTCCAGAGCAGGGATATGTTAAGTCAGACACATGTAATTCATGAATGATGCAGAGGCAAAATTTCCCCCCCAGTCTTCACTGCGGCAGTGCAGAGTTTTGCTGATGCACACTCAGAGATCTGCTTTCCCAGTCTCAGTCATGTAATCCCACATTGTCCACTTTTTGCCCTTCTCATTCACATCTTGGACAGATGTCTTTTTACAATTCCTTCTCCGGGTTTTCACAAATCTTCTTTGAGTGCCAGTCAAAAGAGAATGAAGTTTACTAGGCCTCTCCCTTTGAAATTTTTAATAAAGCATTTAAGTGATATCTGGGGGAAGATCATTCTTCATGATTTCCCTCTGGGCACAGAACCCCCTCCTGCCACATACATTATTCTAAAAATGTAAAGACAGCAAAGCTGTCCAAAATGTCAAAAGAAAATCTAGACTAAATGATGACTGTAAACATCAAAGGAAGAAGAGAATCGGACAGCTGACCCAGAGAAGAAATTCATGCCATCATCTTTTTTTTCTCCTTTCTGCAGTTTTGGAATATTATCTCTGTACTTACTCTGCTTGCTTAGTGTCAGATTTCAGGTCACAAATTCCAGTCCTATGTGTAAGGGAGTAACAAGTTAAAAAAAAAAACGGACCTGTTGAGACACATGGCGATGCACCCTGCCAGCTGATAACATCAGAGAAAATTTCATGACTGCAAGGCCGTTCCTGGCAAGGATGATTTATGTAACTCAAGGCATGTCTGCATATATGCATTTAGTACAGTAAGGGTTTATACATGAGGGCTTAAGAGCGCTCTTTAATTCTAAACTGAAACTGTGCTTTCAAGTACAGAACACCAGTGATGAGGTGTAAAATGCAATTTTTTTTCTAATTTAGATCCTGCTCTGGTTACAATGTGACTGTATCACTGCCTGCAACTACATGAAAGGAGGTTTTAGCCAGGTTGGGGTCGGCCCCTGCTCCCAGGCAACAAGTGACAAGACAAGAGGACAGTCTTAAGCTCCACCAGGGGAGGTTCTAGTTGGACATTAGGAAGAATTTATTCACAGAAAGGGTGACTAGATATTGGAATGGGCTGTCCAGCATGGTTGTGGAGTCACTGTCCCTGGAGGTGTTCACAGAAAAACTGGACATGGCACTTAGTGCCATGGTCTAGATGACACGGCAGTGTTTGTTCATAGGCTGCACTGAATGATCTCAGAGCTCTTTTCCAACCTCATTGATTCTGTGATTCTCTACTCATCTTGCTTGGCCTACCTGTTACACGTCTCTTGCCTAGAGCAGTGGGAAGCGCTTCTTTATGGAGAGCACGCAAACACACTGAGGGCGGCGGCTCCAGGCGGCAGTGGGGAAGGCTTGGGGGCACCTCAGAGCAGCCCCCCCGCGCCAGGCCGGCCGAGGAGAGAGAGGGCGGGGGCGGTGGGTGAGCGACAGCAAACAGCTGGAACACATCTGGGCGGGCCCCCTGGGGAGCACGGGTAACACACACGGCTGTCCGGGGCGGGATGAGGCTGCGGGACGGAGTTGCGGGAAGGAGCTCCGCCCCCTCGCACACCAGGCCGCTGCCTCTGGAACTGGGGGCGGGCCGTGAGGAGGGC
>VWZG01002892.1:0-17770 GCA_013396735.1 Grallaria varia | reverse complement strand
CGCTGCGCCCCTTCCCGCCGGTGTTCGCGCGGGAGGAGTGCCCGCTGCCTCGGGGGTCGGGGCTGTGCCCCGGCGCCCTCCCGTGCTCTTGCCCGTGGTGGAGGCCGAGCCTGCCCGCTGGCTGCCAGCCCTGCCCCTGCCCGCGTCCCCTCCCGCCGCGGCGTGCCGGGACTTGGCATGGCTGGGCTTTCTGGTAAAAGCCAAGAGAGCCCACCCACATGGGGGAAGGCTTTCCCCCCTTCCTCGTGACATGACATGAGGAAGGTTCTAAGGGACGTGCAGTAGCATTCCCTGTGATTCCTTCTCCCGGTCTGGCATGCGTGTGATCGGGGGTAAGTACCAGCCGGTGGCTGCGGGTGTCTGGGTTGTAGCACGCAACGTGAGCTGTCTCGTGTCTGGCTCTTCAGATGGGCCAAGACATGCCAGTCACCTCTCGGGTGGTGGTGCACCTGCAGGCGCAGGTCCTGAGCAGTCTCCAAAACCATTGGAACTGCCCAAAACTTCAGCTGGGAATTCTGTTTCTTCTTGAAGTACAACTCGAAGTAAATTATAATTTGAGCATCAAAGTAACTGGTAATAGAGTTTATTACTTAAATTTCTTTTTGAAATAATGGATCATCAGGCAGTTTAAGAAGTGTGCTTTTTCATGCTCTTTGGAATTCCATGTGAGATGAACCAATTGCAGTAACTATTTATTTAGAAATTTTGAATGTCTGGTTGGTTTCTGTGATGGTGCAGTGTCTTTTCCACTAAATGCAAAGACTAGTTAGATTTGAACTAATATTTAATTGTAACTTTAAAAAAGAAAAAGGTTTTTAGTTCTTCAGAAATAATTAAAAGCCTAATTAGAGGTTTTTCTGAAAAGATTAATTTCAGATGTTACAGTTGAAATACACTTCTCTTGTCTTTCCACGACAGAATTTCAGTGTGTGGAGCTTTAAGTGATGTTCTCATCGCTTTTATGAGCAAAGACCCTGCAAGCAGGATGGGTGGGGAGGTATTTTTAGTCCTGATAGAGAAGTCTCAGAGCTATCAATGATATTGATTCCAATCAATGAGATTGGAATGCCACTGAAACAGCAATCTCTAGTCATAGTGGCATTGTCTTAAATGACATGACAAAGGGTATTGCCATGGATATAGCTGGTATAAATGTTAGGCCAACCAGTACTTTATGGCTTTCTGTTACTGTGGTGTTGTCCATCCCTGGTGTTGCAGGCAGAGCAAAGTCAGACGGTACATTTCCAAACCACCTGGCAGGGGCACAAGCCTCCTGCTTTTTGTGCTAGCCTAGGTGCACCATCCTGTGATGCTTTGGCTGAGCTGCCTTCAAGGGGAGCTCTGCTGAGCCATGTGAACTGGCATCACTGCTAGGTGAGTTTGTTAAATTCCAGCTTTTCTCTCTTACTCAAGGTGCTATTATAGCTATAGCCTCACCCAGATTTAAGCTAGTGAAAAGGAAAACCAGTCAAAGACTAGAAGGAAAAAAAATAGCACTAACTGCTTCTTATAGGCAGTGAAATAAAATTAGGTGGTAAGTGGGTTTCCCAGTTCTTCAGTTTTCAGTGAGTTTCTGTGATAGAACCAGACAATACCATCAGTTCCATTCATTTCACATTCAGTGCTTTGACTGCAGGGCTATCTTTGATCTGATTTTACACTGAGAAAGAGTGAATCATCTCTGAGAATTCCTTTTTGAATAATATTACATTTACCTTAAAGGTCATTCCCAATGAATCTGGCAGCTTCCTGTTCCACTTTAATTTTTCCTGTGTCCCTTCTGTGCTGTTGATATCACCTGTTACCAACTTAGAAAAGACAACAAAAATGAGTGTAGTATTTCTTCATTATGGAGTGTCCTGTTTTGATTCTTTGCTTTTGTTTCTCCCCGCCTTGTTGTTTTGCTCTTTATGCTTGTAGCAAAGCTTCGTTAAGCAAACTTCTGTTTTTTGAAGTATCAGCACTGTGTTTTGAAGAGTGTAAGATTTGTAAGCAAACCATATTATGAATTCTGTGGTACTAGTAGTGTTTTTCATCAGTTGAACTGTATCTTATCTATAATGCAGCATGTACTTTGTTAAAAAAGGAACATTCAAAGAATGGTTCCATCTAGCTGTAAAGATGCCATGAGAGCATTTTTATTTTTAAGCATGTATTTTCTGGAGCTTTTTTTTCAGAGGGGATTAATAGTAATTGCTGCTGAATCAAACTGAAAGGAGATTCAAGTTTTCCTCCTGCAAAAATGAGAGTTATTGAGGGTCACTGTAAGAGACAGGACTATCATCAGCATTGGATTACACCAGTGTAAGGACAGTCTTCATTTCATCATGCTCATGAAGTTTGGTTTAGGACTTTAAAGACCATTCAATCTAGTTTTAATGGGCAGTCACACTAACTTGAGGTCAGGTTTCAGTCAGAAACTTGAGAACAGTTATCTGCCAACCTGATTCTTTGCTGTTCTTCGAGGTAAAAGAAGCAATTATGAAATTTCTTTAAGAAAGTAATTGCAGTCAAATTTTATTTTTTAACTGCTAGTTTCTTGAGCTTTGAATCAGCAGAACTGATCATCTTTATTTCCAGGATATGCACTCCTGACAACTCCATGAAATCTATGGCAATTTCTTTTGCTATTTGCATTATATTTTAAAAAATAGTGACTTTTGTCACTGATGTGCTATAAATCCAAAACACAGCACTGTACCCACTACTAAGAAGAAAATTAACTGTATCCCAGCCAAAACCAGGACAGTTACGCCGAGGTTTTCAAAGTTTCAACAAAATGTTAGCCATGTAAGATACTTTGCCTGCAAGCATTGCTTTTTAGTTAGTTAACAAATTTTTCACCTATTTTCATAGCATCTTTATCATACCACTTGGAGAAGTTTTTTTCAGAGGCTTTAGTATAAATTAATTACTTTTAAAGTAACTGTGTGAAAGTGCTAGAACTCAATATCTATGTCTCCAAAATCTGAATGTGGGGTTCTCCAATACTCACAATGGTTTCAAATATATTACTGTCAGACTGAGGATGAAAGAAAGATATGACTAGATAGGGAAATAAATATAAAAGTCCCCAAATTTTGGAATGGATATTTGCAGCATGTGAAAAGTATCACTTTGGGTCAGTTCTGATCAATGCTTCCAGCTAAGTTACTCAGCGCAGAACTTAAACATTCTAAAGCTGCAGACTTTTGTAGGAGTGTCTGTGCACTACGAAATTCTCTTCAGAGGGGACTGACAGGCCTTCAGGTGGTGCAGTGAATGAAAACTTGGACCTCAATGTAAAGATTTGTTGGCAGGAAGGAGCTAGAGGACTGGTTTCATTCTGTGGGAAAGCTCTAGGCATGCTTATAGTGGAGAATGTGAGTTTATGCAGTAATTGTGAATGTATCCTTTAATCTCTCATTCTGCCTTTTTTTCTTAATAGTGTATTACATTGGGTACCTGGAATCTGGTGCTCTTTCACTAATATTTTCTCCCTTTTTAACCTGTCTCCACTTGTACTGTACACTCAGAGTAAACAAGGCTTTTAAAAGTTATTAATATCGCAGTGGCTCTAAATTTGGTATTGATAGGCTCTGAACACTTGTTTCCACCACTCAAATCCTATCCCAAGGGAGAATCTTCCTATTTTATTTATATTGGAGGTTGCAAGCCGTTTTTTCTGTGGTTTGGGGAAACAAAGTTCAAACTTGCATCTTCATCTGTTGGGACCTGCTTATTTTGTCTTTGTTACAGCAGAAGCTATTGGTACTCAAGGCATCTGTCATGGTTTGCCTAGCATTTAGTACAGGAAGACTCTTAAATGAGGCTTCAAGCTGTAGTTCTATATAGTTGAAAGTATTTTTACTATTTGGAGACGTGCCTTTGTCTCTAGATTGTACGACTCCTCCACCTCTTACTGGAGCAGGATAAAAGACTTCCTAGTACAGCAGAAATGTAAGGTATGAAAAAAACTGCGCTGTTTTGAGAATTGAGGGGCAAAGGTGAAAAGGGGAACAAAGTTGTACTACTTTGGTTTCTTTACAGCCCTGAAGTGAGCTCTCACAGAATGTATTTAGTAGTCTGATATGAGTGTGAAAAAGTATGCTCTGCAAAAGGAGAGGTTACACCTTTTTTCACTAACTGCAGGAGGCAGAGCTTCTAATTGAGCATCCAAAATAGCAGAGTCAAAAACATACCCAAATTTGTCAACAGACAGGTAGAAAACCATTGTCATCTGAAAGATTAATAAATCTGAGCTACCTGTGGCAGTTGATTTCTGTTCCTGTTACAGTTTTGTGAATGAGCTGAAGGAGATAAACTTCAAGGTGCAGATCTCGGCTGGCCTATGGGGCCTTATTCATTCAAGCTACTAAAACAGGTGTTGCCTCTAGATACACTAGAGTTGATGAAGCCAGTACCTCATCAGTCACAACTGATGTATGTGCTTGTTGCACTTTGTCAGAGTGTGCTGTTAGGACAGATGATTTAACCTTGGCATTTTTCATATACCTTTGTTTTCCTGACGGGAAAACATTGTACATTTGGAGTATCTTGGGAGGGATGTGCATCAAATATATTGCAAATAAGGACCTTCTCTAGGTTTGGGGCTCCTGGATACAAATGCACCACAGGACAACAGTAGATGGTGAGGCAGGAGAGTGGAAAAAAGGGTGAATTTTTTTTCCTCCCTTTTCTTCTTGTTAATTCCTTTTCATACAGCCAGACTGTAGAACTTGTTGATAAGGGTGATTATTGATAAGGCCACTGAAAGAACTGTGGTCTCAGCTGAGGAGTTACTGTGGCACGGAAGTGGCTTGTCTCTCACCAACAGCAAACAAGCCAACAAAACACTGCTCCTTAGGAGTTCTGGAGTTTGGCTGAAAATACTTCAGCTATGGTAGAATTAAACATTTACTTTTATGATTTTATCTTTAATGACTAAGTGTAGTGTAATAGACTCCATGCCTTTCAGTAAAACAAATTGTTTTCACAGCAAATCAGCAGTTTGCCTGAGCAGCTGTAGCTCTGTGGCCTAATTATGACACTTATTGTAGTGTTGAAAACAGAAGATCAATATATGGGGTATTAAAAATAAGTATTTTTGTCTACATGAGAAGGATTCAGGATGTCTGAATATACTCTTTAAGTGCTACCTAGATTGTTTTTTCTTACACTGTAGGTTTCTGGTGAAAGCTTTATCTTTAAAGGGCCCTAGCGCTGATACCTCCTGGACATTCTGAAGACTAAAACATTGACCAAAAACTCTCTTACATGTAACTACTACATTTTTGTTTTCTGCTTGAAGATCAATTTTTTTTTCATATAAAAGTGTGGATATTGAGGACAGAAAAGGGATCTGGTAAAATGTCTCTCTGTTTCATCTGGCATGAATGTAAAAACATCTCTGGTTTGCATGTGTATAAAACTCTTTATGGGTTACTGGTTCAGGCACAGTAGGGAAGGCCTTTCTGCATGACTCTCTTTGGGACTAAGGCGTAAAAGGTGTCCAAAGAAGTAAAGGATTGATGTATCTGGAGATTTTGCTGTTTCCTGTCCACAGTGGAAACCAAAAGGACTTGAGCAGACATGAAGTCTGCATTAAATTATTTCAATGAAAAAATGAATGTGGAATTTCAATTTCAAGATCTTGTTCTTTACGCAAAGATATACAAAAGTAGAAAATGCCAACCTAATACCACCACTAAGTGATGTGTGAAGAACCTTTTGTTCTGTGACTGTGAAAACTTTTGCTATGCCTGGCATGGTTTCTTGTGATTATGTAAAAGAAAGATGTTGCGGACAGAGCTGGTTAAGAATCTTCAGTAAAATTACTTGAAACAAAATTTTCAAAACTTACACTTCCCATATGAGTGTTACCTGTTAGGATGGAAATATGGGGAAGAATTTATAGCCCCAGATCTGAGAGTTGGCTCTGAGGGAGAAGGAAGATAAATGAGGACCACAAATTAATCAGTAACAGTTCAGAGATCCTTAAATTTTCATCCCAAGTGATTATGCCTCTATTTTTTGAGCCTTTGTGTATCTGTTTCCCTGTCCATAAAGGGACATTAATAACTGATGTAGGTCTGTTATTCTCAGCTGCTTTTGCTTGTCTTTTCCATTTGAAGCACAGAGATGTTACAGAATAGGTTGTCTGCCCAGACGCTCCAAAGGAGTCTTTCCATATATGATACGCTGTATTCACCTGTTCCAGAAGCAAGGGGCCATCAAGGCTGGTATTGCTGACTGAACTCTGTTCACTTTCTGTAATGGTGTGATTAATGCCAGATGGTCCATGACAAAATGTCCCTCTTTCAAAAACACCAGATTAATTTTGAGGTCCGTCATAACATGATTTCAGCCAGAAATCATTCTGAAAGTGTCTGCTTTAGAGGAACTTGATTCCTATCCTGTAATAACATGCTTCGTAGTTTGGTGGGTACAGAAGCAGAAACCATGCCAAGGCACTGTGGTGGTCTTGGCCTAAGGTCTCGTTTAGTGCTGGATCAATGCCTGCCTGCCCCACCTTCAGTGTTGGATTCTGATTCTGTATATGTGAAGCAAAAGCTTTAACTCTTATTTCTTTTTCTCTTTCGAGGAAATTAATGTATAGTATAAATATCAAAGTGTTTCCCAGTAGGGCACGGCAAAATACTTTGCAGCTTCATTCTAGTTATTCTAAATTGCACTTAATAATCCATAGCTAAATTTATTTTTCTGCTCAGTTGCTTCCAAAAAAAGTCAATATTTTCCCCCTGCATACTCAAGTCTATTGAAAATATGATGTATTTAAAATTAATTTTCAATTTCCATCAGCAATCATTACTTTTCATTCAGAAATTCAACTAGATTTGGGGGCTGTGTTATAGTGTTCATAACGAAACTTTCAGGATGTTTACATCTGTGAAAGATTTTGATTTCATTTATTAATTTCTGAGGAACTTTGCTGACAAATGGTAATGAAATCTCTTGCTTGCCAGTTCTGTGGGGGTGCTAGGATGTAGTGTAGCAAAATGGATGTAACTGCTTCTTAGGAGTCTCAGTAGGGTGAGGAGAAGGGTCTGTCTTCTCAGGGTGAAACCTTTTTGTACCCATAGCATTATATTGGTGTTGTGATGTTACTACGATGCTGAAGAAAACGGAGTCTTCTGTTGGTATTTCAGACAGCTGGGATATGCTTCCTGTGATCTTCAGGAAGTGTCATGGTTTAACCCCAGCTGGTAACTTAATTACCACGCAGTTGCTTGCTCAGTACCCCACCCTGTGGTGGGAAGGTGAGGATAATCAGCAAAGAATAAGTAAAACCCGTAGGATGAGATAAGAACAGTTTAATAATAATAATAAACAAAGTAAAATGTAGTAATAGTATTGAAAAGGGAGACAACAAAAAGAAAGAAAGAAATAAACCCAAAACCCAACAAGTGATGCACAATCCAACTGCTCACCGCCAGCTGACTGATGCCTGGCCTTCCCCCAGGTTATATACTGGCCATGTTGGTCTGTGGTGTGGACCATCCCTTTGGCAAGCTCAGGTTAGTTCTCCTGGCCATGCCCCCCCAGCCCCTTGTGCACCTGCTCGCTGGCAGGGCATGGGAGACTGAAAAGCCCTTGACTTTGAGTGAGTACCAATTAGCAACACTTAAAGCACCACCCTGTTACCAACATTATTCTCTTACTAAATCTGAAATGTAGCACTTTGCCAGCTACTAGAAAGAATATTAACTCTATTCCATCCGCAACCAGAACAGGAGGACAGGAAGTATCTCTGCATCAGTTGCTGAGATGGAAGTCAGCAGACTCCCCTGCCCTACCTGTGCTCTATCGGGCTGGGGCAATCTCCTATAGTCCATCTGTACATTGGATCATACAAGTGACAGTCCTAGCCACTGCCATGATACGAATTTAGCATAATATAAAAATCAAAAATATTTAACCTATTTCCTTATTAGTTTTTAGGCTTTCCTTATTAATTTGCTAGTTTGTAGACTTACTAGTTAGCCCTTTCTTATACTGGGTGTTTGTCTCTAGGTCTGTTATTCCAATACTTGCTTTAAAGGGGAGGTATTTCTTTATTAACACCATGTACAACAAATGGCATAGGTTCTCGCCTATATATTTTGTGTAAGTCTTGTAAGGTATATTTACAGATATTTGATGAAAGCTTCTTTTGAGCTAGAAGTATACTGATGAGGAAGAATTCCATTTCATTACAATTGGAACCAATTTTTCCATGTACAGTGGTGACCCTCTTTGGAAGAAATATGTGTACTTCAGTAATCTGAGGATTTTTCCTGTGCTTCTCTGGGTATTTAATATGGCTTGGTATTACATAATTTTTAACTGTGGAGTTTGATGAAATCTTGTTCTTGGGGAAGTTGCCTAGAATTTTATATATCCTCCAGCAAATTTTTAGATACTCCTAATGATTATTTATTGAATCAGCTGCTTAATGAGATCCTTGGTTTGGTACTCTATGCAGAATACAGTACAGAGTCTAGAGTTAAAGCCACGCTTCGTTGGAGTCATTGGAGTGTATTAGATTCAGGAGAATAGCTAATGTAGGGACTGGAACAATTGAACTTCAAAAATCCTTTACAGTTGCACTTGACTTTAAAAAGAACTGTGTTAAAATGAGAAAGTTATTTCAGAATAAAGCTAAAACCTGCAAAATAAATATTTACCTGGTATTGTACTTACAGAGCTGTGTGCAAACACAGCTGAAAGCATCATAAACCCTGGCAGATGTAATTTGAAAATAGACACTTCTGGGGAAAAGAAAAAAGTCAAGGATCAACCTGAAGGCATCAAACCTTTTACTAAATCCTTCTTAAGTATATCAAGAACAAAAGTCCTGCAGAGGGTCTGTGCAGCCAGTTGATTAAGTTATCAGTATAAAGGAAGCACTCAGGGCATGGCCACTGCAGAGAAGCTAAATTAAATGGTGTTTACTGCTAATTGGGAAGATTCCCTAACTATAATTCCTTTTTTTTGGGGGTGGAGGAAGGGGGAAGAGAGGGGTTGACCTAAAAAAACTTGGGGATAAAATAACTTGCTTGCTAAGAGTAATATCTGATCTCATGCTTTGAACTTCCTGGTACCTGAAGCCTGGATGGTGACAGATTTTATGCCAGTATTTAAAACAATAATGACCAGGAAACTGTAAGCCTGACATCTATACCTGTCAAATTTATAGACACTGTAACAAGGTATAAAAGATGCACAAGTCAGTAAGATCAACTTGGGAGGAATCTGTAAGATTTCTTTAAGGCAGGTTCTTCTTTATAAACCTGTTGGGGTTTTCTTGATGGGAGTGGGCAAGGTGTCTAAGATTTAGATTCTCAAAAGGCTTTTGATAAAGTTTGCTGTCAGAGGCTTTTGAGCAGCCATTGTTTAGGAGTGCAGAGCTTTATATATTAAGTGATGGATTAAGTGATGGATAGGAGAAGGGGTAAATGATTAATTTCTTTTTTTCATGTGTCAGGGGAAAGTTACTGGCAGAGTTTTTGAGGATTTGATCTTAGGATTTGTGCTGCTCAATATAATAATAATGGGGATGGTAAAGGCAATGAGTAGTCAAATGAGTATTACTGTTCTTCAAGGCAGAAAAGAGGGGAGAAGAGAGTGAAGGAGGCCTGAACACAACTGAGTGAGGGGCCAGCAGGACAGCAGGTGGTGCTTGGAGGTTGCGTACAGGAAACAAGAGGGCACTTCTGCCTGAAAAAGAAGGCTGAAAATGGGTGACAGAACGACACAGTTGGCAAGAGACCTGTGAGCCTTCCCTACAGAGATGGCAGGGGATGCCTCTGACAGAGATGTAGGAGTACATTATAGACGAAGATGCTTCCGAAGAGAAACTAGAGAACTACTTCAGAAGGAAATTCTTTGGCAGCTGCAAAATAGGGTGGCTGTGACAAGCTCAGGAAAACACCTGAAACAAACAAAAAAAATTGAAAGAGTATTTGAAAGAAATTATTCAATATAATTGCACTGTTCCTACAATTACTGGTCATCACTGTTGGAGATAGAATACCTGTCTATATTCATTCTGGTATTGCCATGAGGCTCTTATTTAGTTGCTTAGATTGCTGAATTTTATCTGAGATTTACTTTAATTTGTACATAAGTAAGTATATAGAGAGTAACATAAATTCTTTACATACATTTAGCTGTAGATAAGAAAAAGATTTTTTTTGTGTGTGATTAAATTTCTTTTTTGTTTTCCTTTATTTCTTTCAGTATCATTTTATGGTAATAGCTTTGTGGAGCTGAATGTGACAGAGGCATCCTCTCAGACATCCTTTCAGTTGCAGTTTCGAACAAGCAAAGCACAGGGACTACTTTTTCTTGCAGCTGGGAAGACGGATTATTGTTTAATGGAGCTATGCTCAGGATATGTACAGGTATGGTTTCTAACTGTCTATAGAAAGGCATGCTGTATTGCTCAGTGTTTTTCTTTAGGCTGTTATCTATAACAAGTCTCAAAGTTTCTGTTCAAAGAAATGGAAAAATCATGAAGTACAATCAATAATTTCAAAATATGGTATGTTTCTTACAATTAAATGTCTGTAGACTTTGAGATCACTAGATTTTAAAATCAAGATTGTGTTCAAATCATGAGATTCAGTAAGGGCAGAATTTCATGTTAGCATCATAGAAAATGTTTGGATCCAAGTAATTGTTTTTCTGCAAGGTAAGATCTTGAAAGATCATTGTCAATTGAGTTCTCAGGAGCTGTTGTTCCCAACAGAGCTGCAGAGGAGTCCATTCCTGCTTGTGCAGTTATTCAAGCCATATTTATGATGGCAAATAAACCTACACAGAATTTTAATGGGATTTTATTTGTTCAATTATGTTTTGTAAATTATGTGCTTAATATGAAAGTGTATGAATATTAATGTTTTAACCATATACTAATGTATGAAAAGTCAACTTTGAATTATGATAATTGAAATTCTGTCTCTTGCAGTTGAGAATTAACTTTGGTGTGGGGGAACGAGTACTGCATTCTCAGCAAAGATCTCAGCTGAACGATTTAGCTTGGCACCTTGTTGAACTACATCATGAACATGATAATGTTACATTGGTAATTGATAAACATGATAGAACTAGTACAAAAATGCCTGGAATTCTCTATGACTTAAACATCGATTATGGATTCTACATTGGTGGTATTAGTAAACTTGATGTTCCCTACCTTTTTGGAGCACTACCCAGTTTCCGAGGATGTATTGGTGATGTGTTGTTCAACGACAGAGACATTCTGATGCCTCTGAGACCTTCTCCTGCCTTCAAAAACATCCGTGAAGTTTCAGTGGGATGCAGTGATGAATTCTTTGCAGGTGAAGAAGAACCCATTAGTTTCTTCAGTTCCAGGTCCTATGTTTCTTTCCCAACATGGAATGTAGATGATGAGGGAATCTTCGAGTATATGTTGCAAACCTCAGCTGCACGTGGCTTGCTGCTTTACCACCCTGGGCAAGCAGGAGATTTCATTGCAATGGAAATGGAAGATGGTTTGATTAAAGCTTATGTTGGAGAACATAAACATAGAACCCATCTTTCCTCTCATAGGCCAGTCAATGATAGTCATTGGCACTACATCAAATTGAAATTTACTACAGAATATTTGCAGCTGACATTGGATGAAGAAACTGTGAAAAAATCATTGCCTCCCCGCAGTAAGCTGCCGCTTCTGAAGGGATCCCTCTTTGTAGGTGGTGTAGATGACAGAATACGATTAGAAGTGGTTAAGTTAAAGCTGATTTCAGTGTCTGGGAAGTATGCCAGAGGAGGATCCTTCAAAGGTTGCTTAAGAAACCTGAAAGCCAACTCAGAAAAGAAATCGCTGAAGAATGTACTGGTAACTAAGGACATTTCAGCTGGATGTGAAATGGAGAGTGCTTTTAACAAAAATCTTTCTTTAGAGGTGTCTGTAAAGAACCCTACTGTGAAAGCAGCCCCAGTATTTGCCATTTCCCATGAAAGCTCTGTCCCTCTGGGTGAGGAAGACAAAAGCCACCTTTTAGTTCTAAGTAGCTTGATTGTGCCAGAGGGTGGAGAAGCTTCACTTGAATCTAAGCATATTAAAGTCAACTTAGACTTTGAGAAATTAGGAATTCATCAATCACAAATTCTTTTTGAAATAAAGGAGCCTCCCTCTTATGGAAACTTGAAACTAAATGTTGGACCAATGCAGGAGGTAAATACATTTACTATGCAGGACGTGTGGCAAGGGAAGATTCTTTATATCCATGATGGCTCTGAGAATACTTATGATTATTTTAATTTCTCCATTTCTACCAGCAGTGAGAAGATTGTGCCTCCATATTTGCAAGGAAATGAGCAGCATGTGTTTAGCATTAATGTCACTCCAGTAAATGATGCTCCTGAGATCACACTTCCTGAAGGAAACTTGCTCCTTCTCTTGGAGAACTCAAAGAAACGTTTGACCAGTGACCTGATAAAAGTTCTAGATAAGGATACAGGTTCTCAGGGTCTCAGTCTTTCAGTTCTTGGAAATCTGAATGCAGATGCGGGATTTTTGGAAAACTCAAAGCATCCTGGAAAAGCTATTACTACTTTTTCTAATGAGGACTTAAGAGAAGGCTTTGTTTTCTTTGTCCACACAGGTGTCAAGAACTCAAGGATTGTTCTCAGGGCAAGTGATGGTGAGAAGGTGAGCAGCACTGTTGTGTTACGTGTCATGGCAGTTCCTTTGGATTACAGAGTTGTCAACAACTCAGGAATAAATGTACTCCAAGGTGTTACAGCCCTTATAAGACCTAGGCATCTGGCAGTTGAAACAAATGCCGTCCTCCAGGAACTGGAGATACGGTATGAGATCACAGAGCCGCCACGATTTGGTCAAATCCAAAGGCAGAATTCAGGGGGGGAATGGAAGCAAGTCAACTCTTTTTCTCAACGCTCTGTTCAGCGCAGCCGTGTGAGATACTGCAGCACTTTTAAAGAAATTCAGCTAGAAAATGTTACTGACCAATTTCAATTCAAAGTCAGTGTAGAAAACAGAGTCAGTGAAAAGCACACATTTCCAATCAAAGTGAAGTGGTTAAGGTACAGTTTATTGAAACACGCTCCTCTAGAAATTGAAAAGTCAAAAAAGAAGTACTTAAATTCTGATAATCTTTTTGCTGTGATTGCAGAGCTAGAAATACCTGAAGATGAGCTTCATTTTAAATTGCTGTCTTTACCAAGGAATGGACAAATATTGCTTAATGACCAGCCTTTGAAAAAAGATTCAGTCTTTAGCCAAAAAGATATTACTGATCAAAAAGTGGCATATGAATTAATCAGCAGATACCATGAAGACAGCTATGATTCATTTAGATTCCTCATTTCTACAAAGTATCTGGAATCAAACTTATATGACTTTGAAATCTACATCAAATCAGGTTTTAGAAACATTGTTTTGACTAACAATGGTCTTAATGTTACTGAAGGTGAAGGGCAGTTAATAACAAGCAGGAAATTGTTTGTGCAAACACCAGATAATAAAACTTTCCAATATAAAGTTATACAGTTTCCTAAACATGGGAAATTAAAACTTATTAATTTTTCAAGCCCATTCGAGAATAACGATAATCTCACAACTTTCACTAATAAGGATATAACCGATAAGCACCTTATGTATGTGCATGATGATTCTGAGACAGTGTTTGATGAATTTCTTGTCAGAGCTTCCAGCAGAGAGTCAGGAAAGTGGGCAAACTTGGATCCAGAAGTAGAACCTTTGTCACTAGAAATTAGATTCAGCATTTCTGTCCAGCTGAAGAATGATGAGAAACCAATACGTGTAATTGACAAGATATTTAACATAGTGAGAAATAGGCAACGATTATTAACTTTGGCAGATCTTTGCTATCACGATCCTGATTCTGATTTTGATGATGGACAGTTGCTATATACTAGACGTGGTATTTCCAATGGGGACTTGGTGCTCACGAATGATACTTTTCATAGGCTCTACCAATTCAGACAAGTGGACCTGGAGCAAAAGCAAGTCCTATTTCTACACCGTGGTGCAGATTTTGGGCGTTTTGTGCTTTTTGTGACAGATGGGAAGCACTATACTTCCTTGCTTCTAGAAGTTAATGCCACTGATCCTTATGTTAGGTTGGCAAATAATACAGGATTGTTAGTTCAAAAAGGAAAAGAGGAAACTGTTTCAACAACTAACCTAAGTGCTACTACAAACCAAGACATAAGAGATGATCATGAGCTTACATATGAGATACTGTCTTTCCCAAAATATGGAAGAATATATGTAAATAATTTATTGATGGATTCTTTTACTCAACTTGATCTGATAAAGGGGCATGTGACCTACAGACATGATGACAGCAACAACCTTATTGACACATTTAACTTTGCAGTCCATGCTAGAGATATTCATCTGGATGCTGAAGTGCAGGTTCGCATATATTTGGAAAGTCAGCAGCAGCCACCAAGAATTGTGAACAAAAACAATCTCTTGGTTGAAGAAGGAAAACCAGTTAAAATCAGTAAAGGAAAACTGCAAGTAAGTTAATATGTTATCCGTTCCTCCCATCTTGTAGCAAGTTTTCCTCATTGTTTTTTGAGCTATTGCTCTGTCTTTAGTTTGTGTCTCTATTTCTCTCACTCCTTTTGGTTACTGCATTCTGGATGCTTAATTCAGGAAATACTGACACTAGCAAGCTTCCATTTATAGGAAGGAAAGCTGATTATGTTAAAGAAAAAAGCTGCCCATATTCTTTGCATTCATTACATATTGGTGCTTGAGAAGATTTGGATTTGGAGATGCTGCATGTATATATTTGTTTCAGTTCTAACTATTATTGGTACTTCATGTACCAGCTGGTGGTGGAAAGGGTTTTGGTTCATTGAGTTTGGAACTAGCCCAGTTAAAACTGTTAGAGGACTGCATCCAAAATTTTAGAAGCATGGAGTCATAAACCTGGGACGGTTTCTCTTTGATTAATTCTTTCTTCCCTGCTTGTTGTTTGTGTGTACTTTTCCAGTAACCACCACGAGAGGGCTCCAAGAACACGTTGCTGCCCTGCTGAAGTCCTTGTTACAGGCAGGGATCTTTAGCTCTGAGGCCATTGGTTAATTCCCCAGTGTGTTCCCTTTCAAAATTACAAAACATACTTGAGGTTACAAAAGGCTCCCATGCCACCTTTATTTAACAAGTGTCTGCTTAAGGTATTGTGTTGTTTTGGGAACTGTGTAACCCAATTAAGGACTGTCAGTTTAGTTAGGTAGACAGTCCCAGAGCTAAAAGTGAAAAATTCAGAAGAGAATTGTACAATTTCTCCTGTTTCCATTTGAATAATTTTGGAATATTTCCCTAAATTTAAGGTTGTTCATGAAAACAGTTCTCCATCTGAGATTGTGTTCACTGTAAGAAAGCTTCCAGTACATGGATACATTCGGAAGTTTTCCTCAGAAGAAAGTTATCTCACTTCTGATCAAAGGCCAGTTTTGAGCTTCACACAGCAAGATGTCGACGAGGGCAAAGTGCAGTATGTGCAGACAGTTTCTGACCAACTAGAGGACCATTTTTTTGTGGATGTGACCAACGGTGTCCAAACAGTGAGCGAAATAGAGATCTCCATAGACATCATCCCCAGAATGATTCCACTGGAAGTACAGAACTTGACAGTAATTGAAGGGGGCTCGAAAGCCCTAGTGGAAGACTATCTAAAAGTTTCTAGTAGGCATTTTGCAGGACTCAGCTGTGAATTCATTTTAACTGAGCAGCCAAAACATGGGTATGTTGAAAACTCTCGTGTTCCTGGAATAAAGTTAATCACATTTACCAGAAAACAGGTAAAACATTTAGGTTCTCTTTGCTGTAGTCATGATTAATTCTTTATATTGCTGAATGCTGTGGAATTTTGTGGGAGATGGTGAATTTGAGCTTTATTCTGACCTTGAGGCTAAGATCCTCAAGCTGGTCATTTGGAGTGGGGAGGTGAGTCATAGTGGTAAATCACATCACTTCCTTGTGTGCCACTGTTCATGCGGACTCGTGTGTGATAATCACAGCAGATTGACGGGCCACTCACACTCAGGCAGAATTGTAGATACTCTGGAAATGTAAGACGATGTAAGGCCGTGAGTACATTTTGAAAAGACCAGAGGATGTGGTATGTAGACTGAACAAAGAGGAAAGGGAAAAAAAGGTAATTATTTTAGGTCATGTCTTTGTTCACAGGCAGCCAGTATATGCACAATATGCTGATTTTCAGTCTTTTAGCTCCAAGAAGCAAAATGCTATCATAAGTCACCATCTACTAACACTATGTTCAGTTTATAGATTCCAGGAAACATCTTGTTAAATATCGTGGGATTGGATTTTCCATTTTCCTTTCAGGAGGAAGGGGGTGTGCCAAGACTGGCAAGAAATTCCGGCTAGAGGAATGGACAGATGAGCAGTAAAATTTACTGTTTTGAGTGTAAAAAAAATTAGAGGTACTGGTCTGATATGAGCATAAATGAAGTCTTAGAAGTTATAAAATGTTTGTGCAATAAATACGGGGACGTGACTAAACTTGAGTATTTTTCAATGTGATTTTTATTTTCTTCTAGCCTCTTTAGTTTTTCAGCATGTTGTATTTTTCAGATGGAACAAGAATTAATCTACTATGTTCATGATGGCAGTGAAGAACTGATGGACAATTTTACTGTGATAGTAAATAACACAGAGTTGTGGAAACAAAGTTTGCCACAAACTGTATTTGTAACTGTCACTGCAATAAACGATGAAGCTCCTGTTATAAAAGTGAACAGAATTCTTCAGGTATGTTTGTCAACATTTTGAAGTGCTAAAATTATTTCTGTTATTTCTGATGGCAATTAATGCATCTTTATTAACAATATTAGGTTTGTATTGGGTGGGATAGTCAATATAATAAATAGCAGTCCTGGGATTTAGAGAAGTTAATGTTAATGAAAGAAGGGCATACATGGCTAATTTGTATTTAGTAAGATTCTAGTCATCAAGGAGAACATTTTCTGATCTTGTAATGTAAATCTTATGTAGAAGGCTGAGTGAGTGTTCTTTTAACCTTACAGTTACATGAAGTCTTTTCGACTGACCTAGGGGTTGTGGGGGTGGATGGCTTGCACCTGGTCATTGTTATGTTTTACTGTTATTTGCTGGAGTGTCTTGAGGGCTATTAATAAACACGCAACTTAGAAAAGTACCAAGGTTAGTGATGATGAGAGTGCCAACTTCTCATTATTGTCTTTGCACAGCCTTCCTACCCTATATTCCTTGCCATTAACTGTACTAAAGGGCCAGACCTGCTGAGGTACATTCTGCTGCCTGCTCCTGTCTGGATGTCCCAGTGGGATGGGACAGGAGAAATTTGACTATATGTTGGGTATTTCTTGTACAAAACAGGAATGTTCCCTTCTTTAAAGTTTGCAAATAGTACAATGCAATCTGAAAATCTAGGGTGTTGCATGTCATCAAAATATTGGTGCAGGCACTGAAGCTATTACCATGGGATATTATGAGCTTGAAAAAATGACGTGTGAACTTGTTTCTGACTCTGCCTCTCCCTAAAAAAATCCTGAAGAAAATTTTAGAATTGTTGGCTGATGCTAACTTTTGCTTTTAATAGCTGAGTTTTTAATCTACTGATCTTTGAAAAAAAAAAATCTACTACTGATGCCTAAAATCACCTCCTAACATAAAACCCCTAAGACTCAATTTGTGAATTTTAGCAGGCAGCAATCCTTTTATTACGACATCGGATGCATGAGAATCTAATTTCTT
>VWZG01002891.1:60581-133062 GCA_013396735.1 Grallaria varia | reverse complement strand
CCACTATAACTAGGACAAAAGGTAGATACTAAAATGAGTTTCCTCACCACGACTAGCAAGCATTAGAGCTTAAAAAGAGTATTAATTCTGTCTACAAGCCTGGATGTTGTCATTGTATTAGGGGTCTTATGTCAGCAACAGTACTCAGGCTGCTGTACAACAATCCTAATGGAGCATGCCGGTGGCTAAATTTCATGGAAATTTAGTGGCTTTAATGAAAGCCTCAAGCTCTGATGGTGGGGCCTCTGTTCTTCTGACAAACAGGTATGAGCCTGCAAGAAGAAAGGAAGAGTCTAAGTAGGCACTCTGGATGTATAGAACTATATTCTACTGATACCCTGAGGCTGCTTGTGGGTTAATTAGAATCCCTGCTTAAAAATGAAGGTGGCAAGTGCTGGCAGGTATTACCACGTTTAATTATCATCTTAAATCTCCCCATAATTTATTAGATTAGCTGGAAGCAAGAAATCACAGAAGAAATGGGCCTGGAAAGAGCTAAAGCTTGAACGATCATTTTTGCAAATAGGCGCTGGATCTTAAAGTCAAGTCCGATTGAAAACCTGTACAAAAAAATGAATTCTCAATATCAGTACTGGAGTGGGGTTTTGATTTTTACTGTTCCTTGAAAGATAAAAACATTTCCAAGACTATATGCAGACACTTGCTTTAAACTTGATACGTATGCTTTAATACCGCTAAGTACTGCTCTGCTAGCAAGGCTGCAGGTAGACACTGTGTTCTCTGTGGCTTAGAGTTCTGTCCTTTCATAGATAAAATGAATTCATTTTGTCCCAGGCTTGACTTGTGTCTTTGTTGTGCCATAAGAGCTGGATCCTGCAGCATTTACTGCAAACAGGACAAAGACCGAGTTGCAAATACTAGTCAGGTTTTAACTTCTGTAAAACATCCAGGTATGATTTTTCAATGTAATATTCTTAATCAAAAGATGGATGATGCTTTAGTCCTTTTTCACATTAGAAATCTGTTATGAAAATAGAATTTGTTATCAATTACTCCTCTTGTATTTGCCATGTTATCTACTAGTCATGATCCTACTAAGTGCTTCTGTGGCACCGAAACAACCAATTAGATAAAAATTGATATAATTTAATGATTTAATTTCCTTTCATGGAGGTTTCTATGAAAAGCTTTTGAGCATAGGAATCTCTTAATTTTATTTTAGTTTGAATGTTCTGAAATGTGAGTATTGGTTTAGTCTGGTTTTGCCAAAAAATTTAGCGCATGCTTAGAAAATCAGAGTGCTAGTGATAATTTGGCAGCTTGCCTATGCTAATCTGAAATACAGCAATGACAAGAGAACATTTTCCATGTGATACATGGCTACTGTCTTCAAGGGTTCATTCCATTTCCTCTCTAATAATAAAACAACTGTGAAAATAAATAAATTTTTAGTTATACACAGAGAATTTACAAACTGTTTCCAGGGGCCTATCTTCTGTATTTACAGCTGGTGGTTCCCAACCTCCATACATAAGATTTTTGTGGCCATATATTTAGGAGCAGGAATCAGTTGGTTATTGCCCAAATAGTCATACTTCAGCTATAATATAAAGGATCATGTAGGGAGTAGCATATTAGGAGAAACTGATTGAGTGTTTCCAATAAAGAGTAGTTTGGTTAAACTGCACTTAATATCCACTCCGGGAATGATACTCCAAGTTGTGAGAAGCTGTATTTAAAGGACATGTATTCTCTGATATTATGAAACTGCATTTCTTTAATTTTCTTTTCCCAATAGTATATCCTCAGTTTGTAAATCTCACTTTGGTGAAAATTATTTAATCATTTGACCTTTCTGGTCACAAGATAGCTTTCTGGTGACTTCAGTTTTGTTTTGCACTGCTCCCTCTGGAGCGTGCCCTGCGTCGTCCCATTGTCAGCCCAGAAGCCGGCAGAGACAATCCTTTGGCGTGGGAGTGGTGCTTTGTGGGGTTTCTGTTGGCATGGCTGCACAGGTAACATAAGTTATTCGCAAAAGGGGTACTGGAAATACGCACACCCATTTCCAGGCTGCGTATTGACCTGCCAGGTGTTCCAGTCTATAAAGACAGGCTGTACTTCATTTTGCAGCTCATTGTAAAACGAGTTAAAATTGAGGAAAGGAAGGCATGCTTGGCTTTCAGTGGGTGCAGGTTTTGCTGACCTGCTCTATAATCATCGACCAGAAGTTAAATTGTTACTGCACAACATGTTCTAATGAATACTTCTTATACTGAAGGATGCAAATGAAATTGTACTCCACGGGATTGTAAAATATAGAAGAAATGCAAAGCAGAAAATTGACCTTTCATTACAGAAAGCACTTTTGCTCCATCATTTCACGTCTTAGATTTGCGTCTGCGTGTGTTCCCGTGTGTAAAAATCACACCGGAGCAGACAAACCCAGGTATTGATGTGTATTTCTAATGTGTGTTTCTCAGTGAGACACAAGGCTGCTAAGGCCAGTACCAAAGGCGCTCAGGGTCGCTCCAGGCACCCCCAATCGCCCCGCGGCAAGGCGATGATTGCCGCGCTGCTCCAGATCCAGCGGGGCCGTGCCGGGCTGTCCCGGGCCACCGGCTGTTCTCGGGCACGGCCGCCAGGGGGCGCCAAAGCGCCGCGAGGCGTTCCCGGCGCTGCCCGTTCGCGGATCCCGCCCGCTGCTCCGCCCTCCCTTTCCCCTTGTCGCCCTTGTCCCTCCTGTAGTCCTCTCTTGCTGTTTCCTTTTGCCGGCTGTGGGTTGCCTACAGCCCCCTCCAGCTGTGATGTCACTTGTTACCTCCCTGCACGGCACAGCTCGGGAAGGACGGGATGGCAGGAGGCACAGGCTGTGCTGGCTCCCCACGCAGCGCGGAGCTGCGACCACTGGTGGTCGCTTCCCATGAGCAAACCCTCAGGGCAGGCGCTGCCCGTCAGGGCTTCCATGGACTGTGGGGTTTATGCACTTCCTTTCCTTTTCCTTTTCCCTTTTTCCATTTCCCCTTTCCTTTTTCCTTTCCCCTTCCCTTTTTCCCTTTCCTCTCCCCTTCTTTCCCTTTCTTTCTTTTCCCCTTCCCCCTTCCCTTCTTTCCCTTTCTTCCTTTTCTCTTTCTTCCCTTCCCCTTTCCCTTCCCTCGCCTCTCCTTCCCTCCCCTCCCCTTCCCAAACCTTCCCTTTTCTATAATATTGTATGGATTTTTTTTCTTTGCTTTGGGGGGAATTTTATATTTTGTGCTAGGGAAGAGGTACTCATGGTAATGAATCTTTGCACAGTTTGCTAAAGACAATAAAAGTTTGCTTGTGTTCAAAAAAAGACCTGGATGGATTAATGGAAGAAGAATGTATAGAATCACAGAATCATTAAGGTTGGAAAACCCCCTCTAAGATCTTTGAGTTCAACCATCATAAGATCCACCACTAAATCATGTCTCTAAGCAGCACATCTACACATTTTTCTTAACACGTCCAGGGATGGTGATTCCACCCCTTCCCTGGGCAGCCTGTTCTAATGCTTGACCAGATGTGAGGTTTGCTTAGATGGACCTTTGGATGGAGACTGTGTAATGGGAATGTGTGGGGTGGGCAATCTCCTTCTGTAAGCGCTCAGAAGTTGCATTTATAGAGATGGATGTGGAAAGAACTTCCTAGTTAGGGTGGGAGGGGTAAGCTCTGGATGTGGTTTAACGTCACTGTGCTTAAATCCTCTAGGTCTTGGGTGCCTGCCAGACCCTTATCCCTCTGATGCACCTGGGTTTTCATGCAGAAGTAACACATGGCACTTCCTAGGCAGGTGGTAGAGCACACTTTGACCAGGTGCTGGTTGGAATGCTCATCAGACTAGGATTTCTGAGTTCACCATATGCCCACACCTAAGTGCAGAGGGAGAAGATGTCACCCTTCTCTCTCCTTGTGCCTCTTTTCCTGGACCATGTACAAAAATGTAGGTTTGTGGCTTACATTTGAAGCAGGGATGGGGAAACTATGAGATATGCAGGGAAATGAAGTAGATGTTTCCAGTCTCAGCTATTTTGTGGGATGTAGCTGCAGACAAAAATAGGTCAAAATCCAATTAATTTGCTACAATGAACAGATATAAAATAGAAATTATTTTTCTTTTGTATTTTTTGGTTACACAACTAAGTACAGGAGTTATGAAACTGAGAACTCAGCAGAGTGACACAAGACTATTTAAAAAATAAGGTTTCATTTTGTGTGTCTCCTGCCTATGAAAACAGATTAATTTTTTTTTATTTTATTTTCAGCTACTTCTGCCTCATATTATTCAATAAGGTACTGCATTGTTGCAAGGACAAAATTTTTCAAATCTTTCTAGTATTCTGATTTAATTTTGATCCTACCACATAGATTGGCAGTCCACTAAAGTGAAAAGAATTCAGCAGGCCAGAATAAAAAATCTAAGAATGTCCAAGTAATATAAAAGAATGCTTTATGCAAAGCCTATTAGCTATTACAATTTTAATAACTTCTTTCTTGTTAGGAAATTGCAATCAGAAAAAAAAAGCACACAATTTTCTAGTGAAATATTTGAAGGAATTCAGCTCTTTAACTTTCCTAATTTTGCTTTACATTCTTTTGCTAATACTTTTTTTAGATGCTTAAACAATTTGTCTTCATTTCTGTCCTTTTTAATTAATAACTACAAGACGTAAGCAGAAATAACTCCTCCATTCTACTGAAAATGAATGATTGATTAGTGCTTGTCATTCTAAAACACTGCCTTGGGTTTGTGTGTTGAGGTTTTGGTAGCAGAGGGGCTGCAAGGGGGCTATAGGTGTGGCTTTTATGAGAAGCTGCTGGAATGTCCATTGGAGCCAATGCCAGCAGGCTCCACTGCTGCCCATGGCTGAGCCCTTCAGTGACAGTAGTACCACCTCTGGGATAACGTATTTGAGACAGGGAAAAATCTTGCCATTCTTGTTCTGTATTAATCAGATCCCTTGTAGAACTTGCAATTTCTTTTTAGCCTGGGATTGACATCAGGCAAACTGTCACTGTTGGACAACCTGCAGGCAGAGAGGAGTGAGAATATGTGAGAGAAACAGCCCTGCAGACCCAAAGGTCATTGGAGAAGGAGAGGGAGGAGGTGCTCCAGCTGCCAGAGCCGAGATTCCCCTGCCTGTGGTGCAGCCCATGGTGAGGCAGCTGTGCCCCTGCAGCCCGTGAAAGTCCACAGGGGAACAGAGATCCACCTGTACCCAGTGGGAGACCCTGCACTGGAGCAAGTGGATACACAAACGCGGTATTTTTCTGGAAGCTGAAGTCTCAGTTTAGGGCCCACAATTGGTCAATCAAGGCAAAAGATATTTAGGGAAATATTTAATTAAATTTAGTCTCAGACGTATTGGTGCAAGGTCTTCCTTTGAGTTAAACTGATAGCATGTACTTCAGCTGTGTTATAAAGTGAAATCTTGCTTGAATTGAATTAACTGTGATTAAGCTCCTTTACAGAAGTAACCATAACATCATTTTAAACCCAAAAGGCTGTATGTTTGTGCTGACTTTGAAGAATGTATACTAAAGCCTTGGCTTAATTTATTTTCTGAGATGTAATGAAAGAACATTTAAAAGGACAGGAAAATTCCACAGTTGGTGTGGAGCCAATGAAACATACTTTTAATGAATAGTTGATGCTATTCATTGTAAAACCCCTATCTTTTCCTACATCACTACTTACAGTCTTACTGGATAGTAATTGGATGTATGACTTCCCTAATAGATGCAGTTAATGTTGTTAACAGCAGATATAGTCCAATTATTTACAAACTTGCTTTCTCAAATTACATCAGAAAAGTGCTCGAATTCTAGATCTGACATTTTCAGAACCACCCAACAAGGAAAGCTCACTACCTTGAGCCAAATATATGCCATTGCTGATTAGAGTTATGGGAAAAAACTCTATGCAGTAAGGACTCTTCCTGAATAAAATTTTTCTAAGCCAAGGTTATGAAGGAAAGATATATGAGTCTGCTTTAGTCTTGCTTCATGGTGCCTAACAAAGGTTAGTCTTAATTAATAATCCCCAAAATAAAAACATCCACTGAAGAGGCACATACATTAGCTACCATAGAAATACCCCCAAACTGATCAGGAGCCCCTTGCCCCCAACAATCCCCAGCTCTCAGGTCTCCTGGGGAAACCACTCCTGAGTGGAAACTGGGAAATGGGAACATGCTTTCAGGATAGTGAGGACAGCCAGGGGATGGGAAGATTTGAGCCGTGCTCTCTCTTGCAAGGGTGTCCTGTCTCCCTATTGTCATTTTGAAGGCACCTCGCTATCCTGAGGCTTTGTGTAGACAGAATATCTGTGGGGCTGTGGGGTCTCAGCAGGAGAACTGAAGCTTTCAGACAAGTCCTGTGGCACTCACTGGTGCTGTGCCTAGGACACATTGCATGGCAGACCCAAATCTTGCTGGCTGGACTTGGCATGGGACAGAGCAGATGAGTGGGTTTGGGCAGCTGCAGGCTGGCAGGAGGGCAGAGAGGGGAAGAGCCTCTTGGGGTTTAGCTACCACAAGTTACTTGTGGCACCTCTGGGTTGTCTGTAAGTTGTTGCTTAAACAAGGTGAAATTGTGTAGTCAGTGCAGAGGAGATGTTGCTGCAGTCATGATGATATAACATTTCTAATAATTTCCTCAAACTTGTACCTAATGTTGTATTCAAAAACTCCTATCCCTAACTCTATTCTCTGATATTTGCTTTCCTGTGATTTCTAAGTAGAGAAGGAGGAATATGTCATACCCAAACAATGTCTGTATTTATGACTCTTCTATGTGCTTGTGTCTTCATTTCCTGAAAGAAGTGGATGGAGTGGATGAAGATATTTTGTCACCAGGTTTCTTTTGACCTGCCAAGTGTTTGAGTTATCTGGGACAGTGCGTCAGTCAGTGACACTGTGACAGACTCTTTCTTGAGTTTACATTTGCTAAGAGCAGAGGTGCCTTTTGACACGACCTGCTATGAAAGTGTAGCTGGGAAGTACAACTTCAGACACCAGTGACTTGTGTGCTAAAGAAGTAAGGCAAGAAAACACAGTATATGCACTGGGTATTGATCCACAACCTATTGAAGTCAGCAAAAAAATCAATTCTGTTAAAAAAAAAAAAAGTCCTTTTTGTGAGGGTGTATTAACAAGCAGATCTGCAAGGATTATACTTTAGGGAAAAAATTGTTTTCTCAAAAAAGAAACTAAAACAGTTGATGTGATGTTAGACAACAAAAAAGCACAAAATCCCGTGCTTTGCTAGAAGCACAGTGAATGTCAGGGTCGTATTATTTGCTTTGAGCCATGGGCTGATCCCTCTCCAGACAGATACTGTCAAAGAGCAAAGCAGGGCCCATGCTTGTCCTTTCACTGGGCATGAAGAACACCTGTGAATCAATAGTGATCACTGAAGAAGCTTCGCAGAAATATATACATTTGGGAATGATTCTCCAATTACTAGCTAGCAGATTTTACACCCTTTTTAGCTAGTCTGTGTTGAATTGAAATAGAACCATAGAATCATTAAATTTGGGAAAGAGGTCTTCTAGTACTAGTTTCTATTTATGAATATTAAATAGTATTAAAGTAGATAGCTTATAAACTCATATTTTTGCCTCTGCATGAGTAAATCAGGTGTGTGGTGTGATTGTGAAAGAAAATCTAGTTCTTTTAATGAGTTCTGATTCCTCTAAAGCCATGCAGACTGGCATTTTGCTATTCTTGTTCTTCTGTTTTAGTCAGATCCCTTGTAGAATTTGTATTTATTTTGCCTGGAATAGAGATCAGGCAAACAGTCATCAAATTCTGTCAGACAACCTGCTTACCTTTTTCTTTTTTTTAAATTGCTACAACCTTGAAGACTTTTAGTCCCCTCATATTACAAGATGTATTAAAATTTAATACCAGCATGTCATCAAAACTGTCTGTGGTATGTAGATGCAAATTAATGAATCCTGTTGATTTAAAATACTTTTGCTTGATAAATGCTGTTTTACCTCTCCAGTTAATGCTGCTAGAACTTATTTTACCTTCCTCTCAGGTAATCTGTTGGGTTTACCTGAAGCCAACTGCATTTCCCCCCAGATGCTAATATAGTTCTGCACTGGGATATTGGAATGACAGGACTTTCTGTGTCTGCATATGCATGTATAATATATGTATTTATTGCATACCATATGTATACAACGTATGTACATATAATATTGCAATGTGTGCTCAGCAGATCCAGGATCATGTGTTTGACAGCCCTGTGAGCCTGGAAATTCAGCCAACTTTCAATCCACCTCACTGTCATTTATTCATAGATATAGTTCCTCCGCTTGTCTTGAAGGGGGCAGCGATGGGAAAGATGTCCAAAGCATTGCTGAAGTCAAGATAAAAAACATCCAGGGCTTTTTAATAAGCCAGTAATCTTCTTGCAGAGGGCTAACATCTTAGTGAAGCATGGTTTCCTCTTCATAAATCCGTGCATCTTAGAGAGGTGCACACTCTTCTAGATTTTCCAGAAAGGATGTGAATGCTTCTCCTATCATCATGTTCTCTTACCGCTTCTGTATTTGTGTACATATGCTTGAGGTAGGCAGTTTTGTCAGTGATGGAGTCAGTCTTTTTTCCATGCCAACCTTCTCCCTTTGCTTGCTAAGCCAGGCCACCATGGCCTCACTTGGTAGTCGCTCATCTCACTGAAGTGCTGAGGCCTGAACAGCCAGCCCTGAGCCAGAGGTGACCTCTAGATGAATCTTCCAACCTAATGTTATGTTCAGCCATGTATCTGCTTATTAGCCAAAATTCTGTATAATCATTAATAAAGTACATAATATGATAAGACTACACCTGTGTAAACATGTATCCTTGTTAGTAAGATGTATTGATATCCACTTATTAGTGAACATTTATATCTGTTCATTAATTAGATACGAACGTATCTGTCTTTCTGTATTTGGAGACTGGTCAAGATCATGGAAGTAGATGGCTGGCCTTGTTTGACAGTAGATGGTCCAAATTGACTCCCTTGATTTTGCTCTGAGCCCTGGCCAGGCTTTGGGTGAAATCTAAGGAGAGAAGGAAGCCAGATGTTTTCCACACTAAACAGTGATGTAAGCCTGTTTGTTTAACAATGTAAAAGCTGGACTATTTCACATCAAAAAAGGAGTCCTCTCTACAAGTGGACGCACTGCGTAGGATTTCCCAGTTACCAGGACTGGTTCTCCAACCCTTCACTGTGACTGGTGCTCCCCAGCTGACGTGCGGATATGGATGATGCTGATGGTAATGTATGAAAGGGTAACTGGTGATGTGTCTTTCTTAAACACAATAGGCACTCCTTGTAGTAATGATTAGGTGAATTGCTAAGGTTATCCTTTCTTAATTCTTTGCTTCTTTTGTTATTCTTTGCTGTTTTGCACTATAGTAAATTTATACACTTGTTCTTTAAAGTTGATGTCTGTGTTTCTTGTGCTGACCTTCGTCCCCTAGTAAAACAGTCACTCTTTGTTTATAGCTCCCACCTCACAGGATACTCCTGAAGCAATGCAAATCTCTTCTGAATATCCTATTGGAAAAGAGGGGAAAAAAGAAAAAAGTTATGCTTCCTGAATGGAAAAATAGAGAGCCGTGCAATGCATTGAAGCATATAATCTTAGATGATGAAATGGGTGCTTTTGAAAGAAAACCTTCAAAACCCAGTTTAACTGGGAGCAAAGTATGTTTTTTCTGTAGTTTATAGTAGTCGTATTCTGGAGTCAGGTCTGCTGCAGAGATCTGTGGTTATTCTTGCTGCTGGACAGGCAGAACTCAGCTGATCCGTTTGGTCCATTTGTAAATTGTATAAGGCTTTTGTGAACAGGCTGATCTTTAAAATATGTCAAGTTCCTTAGACATAAAGCAAACTCTAAAAATAATTCAGAAGTTTTTTGTGGCATATCTGTGAAATAGTGATCACTTGAGTCCTTTACAGCTGTGAGTATAGTGAGTTGATTAATCTCTTGAGGTAGTGGGACATTTCCTTTTTTCTGGATTTGCACACCAATGCAAGGATTTTCTTCAGGAATATGGAAAGCATTTTAAGGTGTATGCTTGTTAACTGAACCTCTGTACATGGTTCTTAGAGAAACTGCTGGGAAAGCATAAATAAGTAAATTTAGTGAAGCTGGTCAGATATTTTTCTGGCCAACAGTTTTCTGTTGAAAAATGCTGAGTTTAGAAGGTGTTGGAAGCTTGTTTGCTGTCTTGTTTTATATATATTTGCTGTTTTTTCATCTGGGTTCTTCAGCTGCTCTTCAGAAGCTCACTGTGACCTGAGGTCTGGGACCCCACAAGAGGTCTAAAAATCTCCATTTTTTAGGCAGAGGTGGAGAGGGGTGGGGAATTTCCTTGCACTGTTTCCATGGCAATCATAATGTGTCATATAAGGCTTTCTAACATACTAATTTAGTTTCACAAAAATATTATTATCCCCATTGCGCTTCTTGAGGACTGAGACACACAGAGATGTCTGCTAAAGGCTAAGCCTTTTCAAAGTACCTTATATCATATAAAACAGATGGAAATGCTCAGTGCTTCAGAAAATACTTAGGGGATCCTATTCTTTGCTTACTTAATCTGCTGTGAAAGGAAGTTTAAAAAAGAGGTGTTTTTAGATCTTCAGAAAAGATCTCTCAGGTCAGGTGCTGGTGTTCTTAGTGTTACTGGCTAAGCTGCCAAAGCTTTATGAAAGAATTACTGGGCCTCCTAAAATTGTAAGATTTGATTACTAGTAATGTCTTCAGATTTTTTTGTGCTCTGATAGAATTTGATTTTCTCTCCAACAGTATCCATTGTGGTCACCCAACTGTTTTCATGCTTTTAACTTTTACAATCTCATCTTCCTAAGATTAATGTGCTAAATGCTTCTCTTGAGTCATTCTGGTGATCTCACAATTCTATAAATTTTACTTAACCAATCAACAATATTAGATTGACCAGTACCCTATTTCATCATAATTATGAAAAAACCTGGACTTACAAATTTTGTCAATGCCTTAATGAAGCCCCATTTCTTGCTAAGGAGTTCCTGAATATACTGAATTAGTATTACAGAGCATTATTCTTTGCTTTCACTTCCTAACAAGTGCAGCAACAACACATTTTATGAAGACTGATTCTCAGTAAACTGGGTACTTTCTAACTTTTCATAATGATGTCTACTCTGATTTGTAATGAATTACTTTATCATTTATTTAAGTATCATGCTTTCTCCTGTTTCCACTCAGAAAAGCAGCACACAGAAGACTAGAAGCAACACAAAAATAACCATTCTTAACAGATGCCGGAGATTCCTCCTGACAGTAATTCAATTTTTAAGAAAAAATTGCTCCAGAAGGAAATCTTTGTTTTAGTTATATTCATATCCTGTTATTCCTTAAGAGTATATTACCAGTGAGTGTAAATGGAGTAAACTTTTCTGAAACATTTTTCAGGTCTTGAAAACAGAGGATATACTGTACAGATATAACAAGGCGACATGGCTTCAAGTTGCACAAGGTGAAATTCACGTTGGATAGCAGGAAAAATTTCTTTCCTGGAAGAAATTAAGCATTGGAACAGGCTGCCCAAGGGAGTGGTGCAGTCACCAACCCTGGAAATGTTTAAAAAAAGTATATGTAGCGTTTTGCAATATGGTTTAGTGTTATTGACTCGAGGGTTGGATTTGATGATCTTGGAGATCTTTTCCATCCTTAATGATTCTGTGATTCTATAAATTGATTGCAATATTTCCATCACAAGTGGAAAAGTACTGATGTTACAGCAACAAATATATTAGCACTAGGTATCTAATATTATTTTTTAAAAGTTGCTTTTTTTTCTCTTTTGGGGAAGGGAGGGAGATTTTAATGCAGAAGAACAAAACAGTCAATCAAACTAAGTTGGTGTAGACATTGGGAATACTAGTTGTCCTACAGGTATTTACATGGCCCTCCTCACTAAGGTAGCATCTGAATGCCTTGCAGTTTTAATAAGTTCTTCCTTACCTGTGAAACAGAGGAATGTTTTTGTCTACGATTTACCAACTGTGAAGTTGAACCACAACAAAAAGAAAACACAGGGATTCAGAAGGCTTAAATTTCTCTTGTATCTCTGATCTGAATATCACCTACTAGATGCCCATGAAGGTCATCAAGCCAGCTAGAGTCAAACAACTAGGAAATTTGTCATGGTGAATGTAAGGTATTTGACTATGGCCCTTACCTACCACCTCTAAGGCATCATTTTGGTAGCAATAAGAACTCAGGAGTTTTGTTTTCCAGATACACTGTCATGCCTTTATCACTGGCTCCTTTTACTTAATTTTGCTGCAAAGAAGAGCAGACTCATGCAATTTCATTGGATCCAGGTTCCTTATTCATCTTACCAGCCAGGAGATCCTCCCAGCCAGGGCAGCCTTGGAGCTGTGCAAATGCCTGTCTGGGTGGACAACTCTACCCAGAGGAGGAGAAAAGGGTATAAAAAAAAAAAAAGCTGAGTAAGCCACATATAAAAGACACTATTTATGAGGCTAAAAAAACAGACAGGAATTGTTCCTTAAGAAGATGATATGTCAAATATGAAGGAAAAAAAAGGGCCCTGAAAGGAAGGCAAGAGAGGGGCAGGACATATGTAGGAGGACTGTGAGAAATTTTTTCTGTTTTCACTATACATAGCACATTTCTGGTCACATCTCTCCCTTGTTGGCACCCCGGTGTACCTTAACTGCAACTGAACTTAGGGCAATCATTTTGTGTTTGACTGAAGGATGTACTTCCTCTTCCCTTTTAGTCTTGTAGGGACACTGGTCCTCTTCAGGCAAACCTCAGCACTGTTGAACATAGGTCTGTCACATTTTTGCCATCACTCTTGAACTCTTCTGAAACTTATGCCCAGTGTCAGATGGTTGGTGCATGGGGAGGCTGGTTTGCCTGGCCACTGGTGTTTTTATTGGACAGACTCTACTGTTGTGATTTCAACATTGTTTGAGCAATGGCGAATCAGGCTAGAGATCACATTGCTGAATTCACTACTGAGAGGACAATTTCGTAGGAGTTAATAACTTTTAACGAGTGCTGTTGACACCATTTGCCTCCATAGCATAGACCTAGTGATGGGAATGTGGTTGATCACTTCTGTGATTTTCTATTGTTGTCATTAACTTTCAGCTCATGAGGTGAGAGAAGCTGATTCTGATTTGAAGCTGATCCTGATTTTACACTAGTATCACATTACTGATTTCAAAGAAGAGATATTGATGTAAGATTGGTGTGGTTGACAGATAAGTTGGGATCCTGCTTTCTATTTTTCTGGTAATGCTATAGGCAGACACTAGCACAGAAGCAATTATTAATTTTATGCATGAAGAAAAGAAAGCTTTAAAAATATAAATTATTTTTCAATTGGAATTAAAAAAAAAAAAGATAAAGACAACCTTGCTGTATACTACCCACAGATCTTGAACTCTGGTAGCTAACAGAGAGTGGATATAGAAGAATGAGATAAGGTTTTGACATATTGGAATAACATTATGAAACTACACATTTTCCATCACAACAAAAAAGACATGTAACTTCTCCGCCTGAGACCTGACTCACTTAATTTGTATTACTGGTAAGTTGGAACCTGCCCCAGTGTTTTATATTGCATGAGTAGATGATCCTCATTAAATATATGTCTTTCTCATTGAAATAAAAACATGAGGTTGTGTCACCCACCACAAACTATTTAGAAGGCTTCTCAGGATTTAAGATCACTGGATTTCAAACACGAAATGTTGGATGTTGTGGGAAAAATCTCTTGTGTAAATGTTTGAACGATACTGACTGTAAAAATCAATTGCAGACAATTAGAATGAATTGGAAATAAACTAGTGTAGTTATGCACCAATGGTATACAAATATAGCTTCTGTTAAGATAACAATTTAATTCTTTTTATGATTCTTATGTCTATCTGTTATTATGAGTATTGTTAATTAGCTCACTGAAGATCCTGAGAATGTATGCTTTATCCTGCTATGCTTTATTCACATTCTTCGTAAGGTTGCTGTGGTTGCTGTGTAGAACAATATTCTGATGAACTCCTGAGTCACTCCACGGGGCGTCTAACCTTGCTGTTGCATACTCTTCATTCTTTGACAAAATCCCTTGGCCTGAAATGGCTGGACCACTGTTCAGTTAGGAAGGAAACCTTCAAGGCATCACAACCTGACATAACAAGCAAGAGGAAGCTTAGCTCCAAGGTCTGGCAAATGGGAACTCCCTGGAGAGAGGTGGGATCCTGGTTTTTATCCTTTCTCTTACTACTGGCTGTCCAAGGAAACTGTGTCAGCAGATTGAGGAGAAGGGATAGCTCTTAGAGAGTTTCCATCCTGGTACACTTCTGCATTTGGTCCCTGCTGTGTGGTTGTTTTCATCCTCCAGGATTGTTGCATGGCTCTCAGTAGCAATGTGAGTCAACTTGTCTCAGGGATCACTTTTGCAGAAATGCTCTGCTAAACCCCTATCTCCACTCACCTACTGGAGCTGTATGCTATGGCTGGGGAGGGAAGAGCTGGGAGAAAAATATCTTCAAATGAGTCATGATCAGCAGACCTTTTGAGCAATACATCAGAGCCCAACAGATTCTGTTCCTCATCACTCTTCCTTGGGCATATTCAGTTCTGCATCGCTCTTCCTTTTGGTTCAGAAAGGTTGCTTTACCTGTGATTGTTGAGCTCCAGCTCAAGCTCAGGAAGTAGCCCTTGCTAACAGGTTTTTTTGTAAGTGCAGAGAGCCACTGTGCTGCTGTCTCATCTTGTTAACAGGCAGGCAGGAAGACTTCAGCGTCACCTTGAAGGTAGGAGTTCAAGAACTTTATACACCTTGTTGGGATGAGCCAGACTACACCAAGTCCCAATACAAAGTTGCTGATGGGAGTTAGATGATGTTTGGTGGCCAGCGCCAGTCCTATGCAGCTATTTCCAACAGCAGGTAATATAGTATAGGTACCAGCTGCATATCTATGATGGCACCTGTTTTTCCCTGTCACTTAGACATCCTCCCACCACTTTTCTTGAGTGTAAGGAATAATTTTTATATTTTCCATTGGGGAGTTACTACCTCTGTTCAGTCCTTGCAGTCAGACCTGTAGTTTCACGTTCCTCCAGCATGCTGGGATAAAGATGACCCTGTTTATACCATTAAAAAATCCATCAAGCAAATGATGAAATTTGTTTCAACCACAGGTGCAGTCATTTTTGTTTTCTTCTCATTTCCCCTAAGTAACTTGGTTTTGTCGCTAAGCTCAGCTTTGTAACTCTACATGCAAGAAAAGCAGTTATTGTGAGAACATGCTGAAATTGTTTATTGTCATTCTTCAGAAAACCCATTTTCCTCTTTTCTGTCTTCCTTTTCCTCTGCTTTCCTCAGCTTCTTCAATCATGAGTTTCTTTCACAATCAGCCCCCTTTTTTTTCTTCTCTATTTTTTAAAATAGACTTGCCATTTCTACTTACTCTCTTTTTGAGTCTTAGGACTTCAGTATTTTTTTTCCTCCCCTTACCTCAGATACAAATTCAAACTAGAGTTTATGTTTCTGGCTTGTTGACTAGGTATCTGCAATCTTTTCACTCTGACATCAAGCGTATCCAGACTTTAGAACATACTTTGAGGAAGGGAATTATCAAAGATGTGGAAGTGAATGGAAAATAGGTTAAAAGGCTACATGGAATTACCGAGGGTACATTGTACCTCATTGGTCCAGTATCTTTATTTGAAAAGTCTGACTCCTGACTACATAAAATAAGTGATATAGCACCATGGAAATGATCCATTATATGGAAAAAGATAGGGATTAAGGCAGAAATTATAAAGTGGGTGGTGAACTGACTAAGTGAAAGACGGCATTGTGTAGGGCTAGAAGGGTAGGAATCGGCCTTGAGGAATTTTGCTTGTGGAGTTCCTCAAAAATCATTTTGGGGATTGGTTTCTTTAATATTTTGATTCATAACATGAACAAACAACTGGATTCTCAAAAACAGAGACTGATTGCTGATGTGAAGGAATGCTTACATGGGGCTGAGCATTGATATTTCAGTTTGAGAATGACCATGAGTCTCAACCTTCTCCCTTCTTTTCTACTTGTTGGAGGATTGTTTTCTGTGCTACCTTCCAGAACAGTCCTTGCAAGTTCATAATGAAAATCTCAAGAAATCAGCTTCTATAATTGAAGACAGACATTGCATGATGATGTCTAAGATGCTGGAAAATAACCCAGAGTCTGATACAACCTTTGTCTGTTTCCACTGTTCCCTACAGTTAGCAGAACTCAGTATCTAACATAAAATCATTTCGATATTGCACCTTTATTTTTTCCACATTTATCCATGTAGCTTACTATGGTTTTGTAAAACAAAATAAAACAGAGAAAACTATCAGAAGCTGAATTTATCCAATATTCTTGAAACCTTTTCCTTATTAGGAACATAAGACAACAAAACTAACACAAGGGCAAAACTTTTTTTAATATGTTGTCTTCAGGAAGTTTTCACAAACAAAAAATGTACACTGCATAATTTAGAAACTAAAAAATTCTCATTATTATGGACAATTTTTCTAACTTTTGAACCGTACAGTGATGCAAGATTATTCCTGGAATCCAGTAACTTGCATGAATACACCCGACAAGGCAGCTCTTTAGGTGAGACCCAGACCCAGATGTAAATATATTCTCTTATATGATGCTTTACGCACTTCACATCGTTGGTGGAACTGTTTGCATAAGTAGCGATTCAGTAACTTAAATCAGTGTTGGTTTGTGTCAGTTTAATTAATTCAATTAATATTCGGCATTTAACAGAAAGCCTTAAATACCCTTTCAGATCCATAGAGACAGTCCAAGAGTGCAAATACAGTGTTTAGTGTGCATCTTCCCACATGTGAAATCTGTTAAAAAGCTCTGTCCTGCATCCCTGCCTGCTCTCCCCAATGCATTACAGCATGAAAAAAAAAAAATAGCAGAATGGCTCCTGCAACCTGCCTGGGTCACTGGGGCCTGTGAGGGCGAGAAAGAAACTTGTCACTTCGTCTTTAGTCAGTCAGATATGAACTAGTGCCATTTTCCTGGAACAGGGATTAAGTCCTAGTGGAAAAAAATTTAAACTAATGGTCACACAGTTCTTAAACTAGCAAACAAATGAGCAAGCACAGTAGAAACCACTGTCATCATTAATCAGTGATTTAAAGACCTGGGAAGACTATAAAATTGCTCTAATAGTTTCCTCCCAAGGAAATCCTGATGCTGCAAAGTAAAATGTTGTTATTTGATAATAACAAGAAGAAAGTATGTTTGAAAACAATTTGGATTTGCTCAAAAAAAGAAAATTGCATCAGCACAAACAGTGGCTGTTTCACGTGTTGTCTAACATGATGCTTCCTCCCTGGAGCATGGGTGTGTTGGAGTCCTCTGCTGCCCTGAAGCCCAATTTCTTGTTGTTTTGTTTACTGTCAGCAAGGCTGCTGGGAGCCTGTACTTTTTAAAGTGAAATGTGTGCTTCATAAACATCGCCCTTTCTTCTCCAGCTAACAGGCACAAGGGTTTAATTCTGAACTAATAATGAGCCATTCCCCTGCAGAAACACCCACTGCTCCCACAGAGACCACAGAAAGCCACAGGATCGGACCTGCTGGTTGCCCATGTTTCGACCTTGACAGTGGAGCCCAAGCACAGACCTTTTGTACCTGCAAAGTAGCAACAGGCTAAGAAGGATTTAATTAATATTAGCTTGCTTTAAACACTGACATAAACACACAAATACAGAATAATGGGAAACAATTTACTTTTGTACACAGTGTTCCAGCACAAATAAGGTAGTTTTCTGCAGCAAGACATGTGCCTCGTGATGTACCCCGTGATAACGTACCTTATGCAAACTGCACCAGACCCAGTATGGGCTGGTCCCAACTTACTATGTGAACTGCAACTTGGTACCAGGTGTCTCCTGTTATAACAGGTGTTGAAGCATGACATAAGCATGAAGGCCTTGAAAGTACGGACACGGGTTGAAAACAAAGGCCTGAGAACTATGAACAACTCATCGATGTTCGCCTGCTGTCCAGGAGCTGCCCAGACAGCTTTTGCTCTAAGAGAAGAAGATACAAATAAGAAAGAAAGGGAAACAGAACAATGATGCAATAAGATAACTTAATACAGCCTTGAAAAATAACCCCACCTAAGCATCACACCGTCTGTACTTCAGGAACACAGGTAAAGGGTTCAGAACCATCCACTGACTGAACACACATACGAAAGGAGATCTCGCATTTGAGGGTGATGGCAGGGGAGAAAGATGAGGCCTGCATCAGGTCCAGCTTTCCTTATCAAAGAGTTCTCACTGATTGCCCACCCTGGATAACTAAGACCATCAGTGACCCTTTTGTTTTGAAATTAGATTTATCAGTCTCCCATCCCAGCAATCTCTAATTTATAGACAGTTACATATATGCAGTGGCAACAATAAGCAAATAATGAAGATGCATTTTGGCAGGTATTTTTATCTCTCTAATTTTTGAGTGAAGTGCTAGAAATTACTCCTCATAATCTTAAACCATTTAAGGTTAGACAAGACAAGGATGATCAGCTGTTGCATGCTCTTTAAAGCATCAGCCAAATTACTCCTGCCTTTATGCTCAGTATCATGTGTTCATTGAAGAGGGCCTGTTACAAAAATCAACTTCGGCTTATCTGTGCTATATTTAGGAATCTATCCATTTTAGCTGTCCATTTCTAGCATTTTGCAGAATAGATGTTTTTTATGAATTTTATTCTCACTTGTCTTGGATCTTTCCTTGCTTATAGTGCACTGCAATCACAGCTCAGAACTACTTTGTAATATTTTAAAACCATAGAAAACAAAATGTTCCTTCTCATATATGCCCATATATATTATCAAGTTTGCCCCTCTCATTCCTTGTTTGCCATCTGCTTTTGCTGAAGGCATTGATTATATTTGACAGTATTTTATGATATTTCTACTTGCATAGTTTTGCAAAGTTTGTGGCACCACAGCTAAAGATGATCTGGTTGCAAAAGCAACAGGTCTGAGTTTATCAAAACTGAGAATTAGCGTAAATCATTTTAGTGGAAATACTAGTCCTGAGCCTGTCAATTTCCATGTTGCAAATCAGCAGAAGATGCAGCGAGCTGTATCACTTAGTGTGATGGACTGAATGTTATTAATGTCTTAAACGTTGTCAAAATCATAGAAAAACTTTTGTCAAGCTGCAGGGAAGCAACAGTTTGTCTGCAGCCATTGAAGCACACCCCTCCCAATGTCTCCTGACTGGAATTTGGACTGTGACTGGAAACTTGAGGTATGACTATTATCTGATCATCTCAGGTCTGAGGAGAGGTAAACAAGCCTCTGGGAAGAACTCATCTGTGTTAATCTGCCCTAGCTGAGCTCAGGGGCTGGTGGTGGAGAAGTGTTTTGAGTGTGTGATGGTGAAATCTTTTCACACCAAATCAAAGGAGTAACCCCTCACCCTCCTGGGAAGACAACANTAAACGTTGTCAAAATCATAGAAAAACTTTTGTCAAGCTGCAGGGAAGCAACAGTTTGTCTGCAGCCATTGAAGCACACCCCTCCCAATGTCTCCTGACTGGAATTTGGACTGTGACTGGAAACTTGAGGTATGACTATTATCTGATCATCTCAGGTCTGAGGAGAGGTAAACAAGCCTCTGGGAAGAACTCATCTGTGTTAATCTGCCCTAGCTGAGCTCAGGGGCTGGTGGTGGAGAAGTGTTTTGAGTGTGTGATGGTGAAATCTTTTCACACCAAATCAAAGGAGTAACCCCTCACCCTCCTGGGAAGACAACATGCACATGGGACATTCATGTGAGAGGCAGCTGAGAAGGGTCGTAAATCATCAAAGACACCCAAAGCACCCCCCTACTCATTCCTGAGCCCTTCTATCACCAGAGCACTGCACCTGATACAAGTGGTGCAGCAAATACAGAGCCTGTCACAAGGGACTGCAAAGCTTCCCCCCCACCCCAGGGGAGGTGCCTGGGTATCTCCTGAATGTACATTAATCCAGTGGACGCTGTGTTTTGTGGGACCCTCACCACTGAGAAGACCAGAAGAACCAAACTGACAGGATGCCACTGGGTTACATGAGGTGGCAATACATTTTCTGTTTTAATCTCTCTCTGCCACTTTCTTTCTTCTCCCCCTCTTCTTTTCCTATTTCTTTCTCTCTCTCTTTGTCTGCCTCACATTTACCATTAAATAAAATCTACACTATTGACTTTGGCATCTGGTCTTGTTTTCACTTTAATTTGGGCAGAGGCATTTCTAATTATTTTAATAACCAGATCATAACACCTAGTCTCCAAGCACTTAATTCAAGAAAAAACCTGGCCATCTAATGTAGTATTTGAAGTGCTTAAGTCCAATGTCACTAGTGCCATGTGTCTCACCTAAATTTAGTTATCTTTTTTTTTTTTTTTTCCTCCTACATCTGAACTAGACATGTGAACAAGCATTTATCTTGAACCAGGGAAGAAGCACACCATACTTTTCAAGTCTAGCCCCTGGTAGCCAGTAAAAAACATGAACTTCTTCACCTGGGCAGTTCTGATCAGTTGGACTCGATGATCCTGATGGTTCCCTTGTAACTCAGCATATCTATGATTCTGTGATTCTATGCATTTACAAAATGCATTCCATTGATTAGGAAGAGAACATATCTTATTAGAGAACATGCAGGAACTGGCAAATATAAGCATATTCTCATCCTGAGGAAGGACACTGAAGGTCTTAAAAGGTTTGAGCTCACAGTTAGAAACAAAACATTTCAGAAACCTCCATGAGAAAAAGATCTCCCTGAGACCTCTCTCTTCTTTCTGTGGTGCCTGTAATACTTTTCCCTTGGTAAACAGTATGAAAAAAGTTAATGGAATTGCAAACAATCCTATGGTTTCCATTATAAATTATTTCCAAAATGTAATGCGCTGAAACCTACAACTTTGAGGCAGACAATTCCTACAGTATCTTCATAATGGAAAGGGAGGCAGAGTACATGGAACAAACAGGACTCTGTCATTGGAAACTAATACTGTTCTGCAGTTCAGGCTAGAACTCTATGGCTAAGGAATTGCAACAAAATCCTTCCTTGACAGGAGGTGTAGTGCCTAAAGACAAGTTCACAGTCTTTAGCACTCCTCCAAACAGTGAACCTGGACAACATCAGTTCTTACTAAATTCATTGATGGCAAAAAATCCTCAGCATGTTTTCTTAACAATGTTAAGTATTTGACAGACACCCCTACCTTTAAGAAATACATATTGAATTGATCAACTGACATGCAGTGTCTCAGTATTATATTTTTGGAGTAGATAATGGGGAAAGAACAATAAGCAGATTGTGCTGCAGGAGTAAAAGAGAAGTTGTTCCCAGACGATGGAATTTGTTGCAATTTTTTTTGTTGTTAAATAATTGTCTTACCTTTGGTCTATACATCTCAAGGATGCTTCAATACAGAGTTTTGCCCTTGAAAGCTTTAAAAAGTGACAGGAATAAGGACTTTCCCAGTTTTGCTAGTGCTGTGCTTTAATCATACCACCTTTTCATATTTCAATTTTCCTAGCTATATTTTTTTTTCCTAAAAGTCTGTGACACTTTGTGTATCTGA
This sequence comes from Grallaria varia, assembly GCA_013396735.1. NCBI lineage: Eukaryota > Metazoa > Chordata > Aves > Passeriformes > Formicariidae > Grallaria > Grallaria varia. Next base: position 111,401 of record VWZG01002891.1, on the reverse strand, counting down.
GTGCTCTGAGATCGTCAACTGAGAAATATGTAGGTTGTTGTTCTATTACTGGTATTAACTCATCTCTGTTGGAAATTACTTGCCTGATATTTTACAACTCTTTCAAAACATGCTACACTAAATTCTGCCTTAGTACCTTGAGAATCAAATGGTGATCGTAAAGCAGGAAAAATGTAGAAAAACAAAACCAGAAACAGGCAGAGACACATAATTGCATTTAGCGTCTGAATTTCTATACTTCCATATTTCATATCTACTATTTTGTTATAAATATTTGGCAATGAGAATTAAGAAATTCACACACAGAAGAAGTAATTTGTGTCTGCCAAATGCTAAAAAGATAATAAACCAAGAGGATGTATACCTTAAAGGATTGTTTCATGACAAATACTCTTTTTTTGATGTGTCTTTCTCCCCCATAGTCCTAGGAAGCTGGAGAGCACACTCCTCTAACATTTACCTGTTATTTGAAGAAGAAGAGGCAGTGGTTGCTGAGAACTTGTCTTGCTTGAATTATGCAAGTGAATCTAAAGTAGTAATATTCTCACATGTGGAAATGATAAACCTCTACGTAAAAACATTTTATCCTGGAACATCGATACCGACATGAAGAACATGTAGGGCTTTTGGGAGATGTTCGTTCAGTAAACAGCTACTTCATGGGTTGACTTCTGTCCTTCTGTTGAAGGTTACTGCCCATACAGCTGCTTCATGAAAAACTCTTCTAAACAGCGTAACAAAGGGTCTATATTATTCTGTCCAAATAGATCAAGGAGCATCCACATGAACCATTGAGGGCAGCTGTAGGAATAGTCTCCCTCAGCAGGGATGGGACAACGGGGACCTGGCTGCAACCAAGCCATCAATGTCATAGCTGGAGCCAGAAAAGTGCTGCCCACTTTATTCCACACCAGTATATTATCTACGGGACACTCAAACTGTGCTCATGTGGATGGGATCTCTCTGAGGGTGGATTCCTACAGGTGATTGGATTGGACCTGTAACTGAAAGAGGATTGATACAGGGATAACACGGAAAAAAACCTCCAAGCTGTGATTCACTGTTACTGACTGATGGCTCAGTTCTCAGCTGCTTCAGCCGTCAACATGGCTCTCTGGAGTTGTCATTATTACTGTTGTGTGTTTCAGTGACCCAAAGAGTAAGAGTTTCCCTGCTGATATGGAGTCTTTTCATTTTTCTTCAACTCCATTTTTGATATTAACAAAAGGTCAATCAACTGCTACATGAACAAGAGTACTAGAGATTGGTGTGCAGCAATTCTGCAGTCTTGAATAGACTGGCAAAAAGCAAACATAATTATTATCAATTTTATTTAAAGTAATGAGCCTGAAATAATGTCTTGTTTCCCCTAAGCTAATTTAAATTACTAAACCTGTTACCAGACAATAATTCCAAAGCATTTTAGTTGCATTAATGGGTACATGCACAAGCACATTGGCTCAATATTTACTATCAGTGGGTCTTGCAGGGGGTGTGCATGAAATCTCTTTGCTGTAATGATGGCTGTAAGGCTATGGTGAATTTTAGGGTCCCCAGTGTGTAGTGATTGTCTAACTGTAAATTATATTCTATGGATTGTGCTTTGGTATTACTGCCAGTTCTAGTTACACTAGCAAGTGCATTGCATTTCTTTTTGTGTTTGCCCCTATTCTCTCTGATAAGGAATCAGCCTCCACTGATGAAAATCAAGAAAATTTTCATTAGTTCCAGAGTGACCAGGTCCCTAAAGTCTGTATTTGTATGTGTATGTATCTAGCACATATTGACAGATTTGGCAGTGAAAAAGGTTGTCCCGTGGCCAGCTGTAAAATGTCAACTTTGTATGAGTCCTGCTGCCATGAGATCTTCATGTCAGAGGCCAAAAGCAATTCCAGAGGGCTCATAGTCAAAGTGAGTCTCATGGCAGTATATCAACAGTCATTGCTTTCTCTCTGTCCTTGCAAAGCAGAGGTGTACGATTGCCTGTCTTACTGACTGATGAGTGCATGTGAGACATAGCCCAAGTGGACTGTAGCTCAGCAGAGGTCCACGTGCAGTCACTGCAGTCCTGTGGGGTATGAACTTGGTCAGGAGCTGAGCCAGCTCTGTGCCTCTTGGGCTGGGAATAGCTGGAACAGATCTCCATCGTTTAGAGCAGACCAAGCTTAGTTCAGGCTCACCTTGGTGCCAGAAGGATGGAAGAGAGGGGTCTTAGTATGCACTGGTACAGACTGAGTGCAGTATAGCCCCAGTCATGCAGTAGTAGCCTAATACTGCAAGTGAGCTAAACACATATGCCAAAAGCCAGTATTAATAGTATGAGCTGCCTGAGCACAGCAAACCTATAGCTGGATCTTCTCTGGTCAGTCCTCCTGGGAGTGCTGCACCAGTTCAAAGGTATCTGTCACAGGCACCTTTTGCATCATAAATGAACTTCTGTCCTTCTTCTTCACCCCCTGTATTCTGACCTTGCATCTGGAATATTCTCCTCTCTGTGCTTCTGTTTAGGAAGGAGGCATGGTATAACTTTTTAAACAGAATTTTATTTTAAGATTCCTGTGAAACCAAAATTAGCGGATGAACTGAGCACTTGCAAGTCCCAGTTGACAGCCAGCAGATGAAAAATGCAGGAGAATGAGTCCCCCATCCTTTCTGGAAGTTAATTTAGTTCATTTGATGGTGCAGTAGGAAAGAAAAAGCTGCTTTTCCAGCAGACTGAGTCATCAGAGAAGGATTTAATTTCTAAATGTTAATAGCAAGTGATGTACTTTACTCGTGAACATTGCTTGGAAACAGGCTTTCAAAGTAAAGGTAACAGGAAAGGGAAAAAGTAGGACATAGCCAGCGTATTGTTTCTAATGCTCACTAGCTGCACAGTGATGCTGAACACTAAAAGCTCTTGAGAACCATTGTGCTGAATTTTGGGGGTTTTTTGTTGATATCATCTTGCTTTTGCCAAATGAACTGTGCCTGGCCAGGGACAGACTAGCTGTAGTCTAAAGTTAAACCTCACACTGTGCACCTACTGTGCACCTTGGGTTCTCGGGACCAAGCCACTTTCATTGTACTGCTTTTTAGGATCTAATGCATGAAGCAACCCCAGTCCCTGTGCCCAGCAGGAAGAAGAGCCAAAGCAGAAATAACAGGTAGGGCAGGAGCAGCAGTCACCTGTGCTCAGCCCAAGATCCTCTGTCTGACTGGAAATACAGGCCAAGACCTCCTCTGGAAATAAGTGTCCACGTATTTTTCTTAAAAAAAATAGAGAAAGGGTCAGTCTTCATAAAAGAAAGCAAAACAAAAGCTGGGTGGTGGGCCTTTGCTGATGCTCTTTTTCTTCATCAGCTAGAAGGTTAGAAAATATGCTTGTCTTTCAGGTTTTTAAGGTGGGAGTTGGAAGTTTTTAAGTTTTCCGTGTTGCTTTTCAAAGTCAGATTTCTTGTGTGCACTTCTATTAAGGCTCCATGGATCCTATACTTTTAATACCAATTTATTACTTTAACATTGCAATGTCCTTGCCTGAATACATACTTAGGGACACCTTCATTTTGGTAAAAGCTTAAAAATAGAGTTTGTATAGCTGGGTAACTCATTATAGCAAAATAACTTTTGTTTCCCATGACCTGTCTACATTATACTGAACATGGAAAGTTTCCCCTCCAAGATTTTCCAGTTATCTTTTGAAATTTCCATTACAGAAAGTTAAAATAATCTACAAGTTTGAAGACAATCCCCCAAAATCTTGACAAAGTGTTCTGCAAATGTGAAAGCATCATTTTGGCCTTGCAGAACACAGGACAACCAGAAGGGGATGCAGTTGCAGGCTGCTTCATGCTCTGAGAGCTGGTTGTTCTACAGCAACCCACTTACAGGGTTCTTTGAAATTACTTTCTGAAAGAATTGAGTCAGTGGGCTGTTTACAGTTTCAAGGCAAGAAGAAAACACTGTGCAAGCTATAAAGTTTTAAAACAGTAACAGACCTGTGTGCTAGGACCTCCTTAATATTTTCCTGTCCTGTTTTCTTCTCAGACACTGAACTTCCACATCAGACTGTTAAAGACAACAGATTTACAGCTTCATTATATTTCTCTGGCTGAAAATTGGATAGAACATTGTTTTCTCCTCTTTTTCCTGAAAAACAGCAAAACTCCCTCTCCAAATAGGTTTTGTAACAAAATTCAAAAGCCAGAGCTGAGTGTCTCATTTCAGTTTAATCAGTAATTTCATTATATGGAAAAAGAAGCAACAGTGACATGACAACTGAATCCAATGATTTTTACAGTTTATGGGCAGAGACAGAAGAAAAGGTTGTCCAAAAATACCCCCCTGAACTATTCCTACGTGATTTATATAAAGGGACTTGTTTTATGGGTTTGGACTGAATTTGTTTTAAACCAGTTTCAACTCATTCCCCACTTAAAGCCTTAAGTTAAGTTAGCTTGAGCTTAAATTAAAAATGAAACTTAGCATAATGCAAAATAAAACAAGATGCTTGTTAATAAGGACCTTAACCGACTGAAAATATAGAGTTTTTTACTAAGCTAGTGTTGACTGTAGTCATCTCTTCTAATTTCAAATGCAGTAACATTGTTATAGCACCCTCAAACCCTTTACTGTGATTTAGAAAATATTTGATAAAACCACTTTGATGTAATTTGTTACAACATTACTTGGAATAATGTCTGATTTTGACCTTGCTTGTAATAGTGAATAAAATATCTCCCCAGAAACTGATGGTCACATTTTCAGAAGTGGAAATGAAAACAAACCAACTCCATTAAGTGAACATTTTTAAATCATCTGTTACACAAAACAGTATGAAAAGAAAATCGAGGTCCTGCAGTTAACAGAGCAATTGCAGAAATGCACCGTGCATAATGTAATTCAGATTACATATTAAAAATGGGGAGGAAATAATTTTTCTACCATACAGTGAATTTTGAAAAAAGTGGGATTCTGTCTGAAACTATTCTTAAAGTTCTCAATGTTTTCATGACTTAGGTTTAAAAAATGTAATTTCTTTTGGGCAGCAGAAACTTTTGCTTTGAATATAACACTCCTTCTGAAACATTAACTTTTTTAGCTTAGAAGATACTAGATTTTGTAATGAAAATTATTTGACTTAAAAGCAGAATTCATCTTATGGAAAACAGGTCACTGTGGCAATTATTAAATTACTAGATGACAGAAGCAAAACATAATTCTACATCCACATCTATGTATTTAATTTCATGGCTAAAATAAAGTGTTGTTTGGGGTTTTTTTGTGTGTCAAAAAGGAGTCTTTAAAAGTTTCCTAATCAATTTTGGGACAAACATTCCATTTTTAGAATACCATTCATTTGATGAGCCAGTTTGAATTACAAATGCAGGTGTTTTGCAAAATCTCACTTCACATTCTATGTTTTTATTTTGTTGATTCTACTCCTCTGAAGACTTGTACAACCTCTATGGATTACCATTCTCCATGCAGAGAAAATGATGTCAAGGAATCAAATGGATAATTTGTTGGAATTATTTTGTTTTCTATTAAAGGAGACCAGGAGCAATGGACAAGGGTGCAGTTTGTGCTTTTCAAAAAAAGTATTGAATATGCTGAGTTGGAAAGGATCCACCTGGATCATCAAGTCCAACTCCTGGCTCTGCCCAGGACATCCCAAGAATCACACCATGTGCCTGAGAGCATTGTTCAAACACTTCTTGAATTTAGACAGGCTTGGTAGAGTTCTAACTTTTGAAGTAATCCGTATTGATACTGCCAGGTTATCTCCTCAGGGCCCTGTTGCCAACTGTAATACTCCTGTGACAAGTATGTAGCCCAGACAAAACTATGCCCATACCTCTAAAAAAAATACCCTTGGTCTTTGGGGGCAAGTGGTCTGGCAACATGAAATATCATGTTTGCATTAGTGTAAGAGCCATATGAGCTTCTTATAAATAAGTATTTCCTCTGACCTAGTTCTCTTTGACTCATTTCGTGTGTCAGTCCTAACTGAATCAGCAGATCTTTCACTGCTCACAGTCTGTAGCTAAATGTGAAGCTGAAGACAGACATGGTGTTCCTACTACTCAATACATGTTTATTTTTATCAAACTCAGGATATTACACTGTCAAGTTGCCTCTAAGTGGATGAGATCTCTGGTCCTCTGATTTCATTCCAGATTCAATTAGGAAGAATCTATGGTATGAAAGCATGGATTCTCACGTAACAGACAATAACTCCTATTGCCTCCCTGTGAAAATGTCTTTAGTTTGGGAAAAGATCAGAGAAAGGCTTCTGTTTAATGCAAGTCTTGTCTCTACAGAATGTAACAAGAGCCAGTGAAATACAGGCCAGTGTTTTTCTCGATACTCTTTAGTGTCATCTTTTCGGTTTTAATGATTTTTATGTAATTTGTTAAGTGATTACTTCCAATTAAGCATCCATAAATTAAGCTCCATAAATAGCAAACAGAGAGAGATGTAGTAACTCAGAAAATATAATCTTGGCCTTCTGAAACTCCTAAATTCTTTGGAAGGGTTGTCAGTGTGATTGATATTTAGGCAGTATTTACAGGCTTTATCACCAGCCCTGTAATTAAACTCAGTTCTCTTGCTTGGTTTGTAGCATTTTAGGTGAAGATTTACCTTTCATTTGATTGCAGTATGACCATTTAATGTTTCATACATAAAAAAATGGAGAGACAACAGGACTGAAAAGTCACATGTGAAAACTAAATTTTGGGGAGAATCAGCCCACTCATTCTTCCTAGGTTGATAACTAGAGATTTCTCCTTTCAGAAACCTCTTAGGTAATTTTTTGAGTATTAAATATTCATAAATTATTTGAAAAATAGCTAGCTGAATGTAGACACAAGGCAAACCAGAAATCTTTAGTAATCAGCTTTGTGATTTGCGTAGTAGAGAGTTCAGATACTTACCAAAGCCCTTGGGTTATGGAGCTACCAGAGTAATTGGGACTAATCTGTATGTAGTGTGGTTGCATTGAATTTTCCCAGCTGGCTGTAGAAAATAGGGAGAGGTAGCTTGGAGAAGTTTGCCTTAGCTTTGCTGCATGGGTTTTGTGATTTAACACGTCACTGTGCATCATGCAGTAGCAATCACTGACTGCATGCATGCTCTTAAACTCCATGCAAATGTGAGATCCTGTGTAATAGCTGCAATCTGATCCATCAACACGTGTTGTCTTGTTTTCCAAAACCTAAGAATACAAACATGATTCATGACCGTGGCTCAGTAGACGAAGAGCAGTTTATAAAACTGGTGAAATCTTGTCTGTGTCCTAGGCTTTAGATAAGATTTAACTGGTGGTGAGAGTCCTTTAAGATGAGGTGTTTTACCAGTGCTCCCTGCCCTTCTTCCCGTGTTTGGGGTAAAAGGGCAGGAGATTACTTTATTTGAGTATTGACTTCTATTTAACATGCTAAAATGATATATAGATGGCTTTAGGCAGAGCACTCTCTCCATGGCTCCTTAATGCATGAGTTAAAAGTATCCAGGGGAGGTGAAGAGACTGCAAAATGTACAAGTGTTCCTCTGGTTTGAAACCAGACAAATGTCAGGCCTGTGGCCTCTGTTAAGAAAATGGTATATTCTGGTTAAGAGCCATCATACATTTTATTCCCTGAAAAATATAGAGTACTGTTGATAGGAGCCGTTTTTCAAGCTCCATGCAGTGATAAAAAAGTTAGGAGAACTCATTGAACTTTAACCGGCCTTCTTCAGGAGCAGGTGGGGAGCATGTTCTTTGGAAGCAATTTGTTCAAATGACTCAATTTTGGGATCATTTACCCTATACCATAGGCCACAGAAAATTCCAAGAGAATCTGGCTAAGCCTGTGAATTTCACAACGTGCTTTGATAGTGACCTTTTAAAGAATTCTATGAACTGGAAATAGTCGTGTTTCACATAGAAAGGAAATGTACAGTACACTTGAACAAGCAGATCACAGGAGGTCGTGGAAACAAAGACCACATAACCCAAGGGAGCAATTCTGCTCTTGCTCACAGCCCCTGTTTGTAAACGCCGTGTGGCCTGGATGTCAAAGCACTTGGCATCTCTGCTTTAAATAATTTGTCATCCTTGCTTTTAAAGTTCAGAGCGCTTGCTCGTGGCCTCTCTTAAAAACCCACGATAAATATTAACATGGCAGATGAACTTGATGCTCTTTGAAGTTGTTTTGATTCTAAAAATGGTAATAGAGCCTATATGCGATATTTCATTTTCCAAAATTAAGACTCTTGGACACTTATGGCACAAAAAATATGAACAAATCTTTTTTTTTTTTTCACCTCAGTTTCATTACTTCAGAAATTCTGTGATAGGCTCCACTCTGCTAGCACTTGCAGTGTGACTTTGCACAGGGAATTTCCTCCTGAATGGTAAACAAGGTCAGGAGCCAGATTCTGCATATTTAAACCCCAAAAACTTTACGGCTAGACTTAGTAGAAACAATATCAAAGCTAAACACCAGGTGGTCTTTTGGTGGCAGGACCACTGATGCAACAGTGCCCAGGGAACCAGTGGAGGCAGGTAATAATTAGTTGCAGGATGAAAGCTGGGAGAAAAATCTCACAGATTTTTTTTCCTTCTTGAGTGAAAAGTAACCTCATGAGTCATTGTAGAGTAATGTCGCTTGACAGCAGAAGGGATAACTGTGGGATGAGAACTGCTGGAAGGAAATATGAAGTTATCTTTTTGGCAAATAACAAAGCATTTAACTTGCAAAAGTGGTTTTTTGCCTAGGCCCAGCAGGAAGAAAGGTTCAAACCTGGAAAGCAGAACAGTGGGAAGAGTGATTGGAAAAGCCCTGGATAATAGATGAAAATTTGATCAGTCTTTTTGTGACAGTGTTTCCAGTCTCAAATACTTAACATTGAAAAGACAGGACCTTGCTTGTGAGAAAGGCTTTAAAGTTACATTTTGTTCTACATGTTCTCATTCATACATTAAGTTTACGCTCATCAAGCTTAAATAAGAACTGACTTCATGGTGTCGCAGAAGGTTGGCAATACTACATTTTCTTGAGATAATTAAGTTGCCTTTTATCCTTAGTAGTTTTCCTTTAGCCAATCTATTTTTGCCATAAGACAACTTGAATTTCAAATATTATCTGAGAAAAAAATCTGGAGGCCATGGTCCCATTTTGCTAAGTAAATTAAAGTGAAATATCTCACTGTATTAATATTTTGCCTTTTGCTTGCTTTGAACTAACATACAAAGATTTCTTGTTTCTTCTTTTTCTTAATTTTTTTATGAATATTAGAATTATTATATTAAGTTTTTATCCTTGTTTAGTTTTGCTTTTCATTACTATTTTATTGATATTCATTAAGAGAAATAATTCTATACCTCTCTCTTGCTTTTGAAGGTATTACTGCTTGGTTTTGCATGAAAGATGCTGTACAGACTGAAGCTGCTGTTTAATACAATTGCCTTGCTGGAAGAACCAGTCAATCTCAGTATGATCCAACCTGTGTTTAAATATGTGTTTAAATAGAGAAAAAAAAAAAAAAAGCCTTTAAAAAACATGCTCCATTCCAGAATTCCAGACACTAAACTACTCCAGAAAGAACAGCACTCACATCCACATAACATTTGCGTCTTTCCTCAAGGAAGATAAAGGTCCCCCCTTATCTAAGGGAAGGAAAGCAGAGCTATGGTATCATCTTGAAAAAACAGCTGATAGAGTTACAAGTTGGACAGACTGGCATTCTTGAAGAAACGGTGGCAATGATCCTCAAAGGGCTACTGCTCTAGGTGAGATGTACCGATATGGTTAAAGCCACAATCCTTCTTCCCTGTTTATGTTGCACTTTGTGCTCATTACCTAACTCCCAGTCAGCTTCCTATCTTGTTCTAAAAACTACTTGTTTTGCCTGCTATCCTTTGCTGCTTCCTTTTACTGCCTCTGAGCACTGTCTCTATTGTTGTTTCTTGTCACTCTCTATTCCAAATGATCTGAACACATCTCAGCACTGCAAAATTTATCCTCCCTTGAGGTACAGCTGCATCAGCTGTAGGTGACAGCACAGGTGTGAACCCTATCGCATACCTCCTGACTTTAAAATCCCAAATCCAAGTTTGACTACTGGTATTTTGAATGAAACTGATCTGATATAAACTTCACCTGTCTCTGTTTACAAAGCCACTTACATCTGAACTAATCTTGCTTGAGTCCCTCTACAGTTAAAGGAGAAGTAACTACTACAAGAGCATGATTCATCTCATCCCGATAGTGATGCTTAAGGTAAGTCAGGCAAATTTCACCAAGTACATGTTTTATATGATGGGGTTCCCTATGTGATTTTCTGAGATATCAACATCATTGCTGTATATCTCTTAATTTAGATAACAACTGAATTAGGAGGGTATTAGGGTGAAATATCATATATGAATATCCTGGTTTTTTCTAACAGTGGCAGATGACTAGCAAAGAGCATGAGGATCCTTGCCTAGATGGGCTTTCTGTTAGACTCAGTACAGCTGTTCCCATGTTCTGGAGGAAACTCACCTTTTGTGCCTAAAATGGCTCATAGTATACATTTGGAAAAGTGTCAGCAGAGGTCTAAACTGAAAAATCAAAGCATGAGCTGCAATTTGCAGTGAGAGCACACTGCTGGGGAGGAATAAGGTCGCACAGACCCTTTAGTTCATCCTTCCTGTTGACAGTGAAGATTCCGTTTTTCTTCCGTTGTCTCTTACCTTGTTTTAGGTTTTCATTCTGCTATGATAGCTGTGTCACTGCTTGCTGTTACTTCACTTCCAGTGTAGAGCAGGATATCCAATAGTCTCTCAAACAAAAATACAGATATTAATCCTATACTTAAAATGTAGGATTTTTAAACATAAATTACCCATAATGTATGTAATATACAAGAACAGGAGAGAAAAAATACAGAAATAAAGCAATTACTAGTCAAGCCATTTCCTCCTCTCTTAAAAGCATGAAAATACCAACCAAATAAGAATCAGGACAAGCAGACAGGTTGATATCAGAGGAATTTCATGAAAGGAAGGAAATATGTAATTATCTTAAATTTACTAAAATCACTTTAAATCTTCGTGTGAAGGTATGTTGTTCTGTTTTATTCAAATCTGATCCTATTTTCATCTCATCAAAAATTCAACAATTCAGAAAAATCAAACCTATTTTGTCTGTCAGTGAACAGGGTGCAGATAACAAAGAGAATGAGACAGTACTCAAATGGAGATAAGGGATGGAAGACAGAGTAAAACAAGTTTGCTGAGAAAAGTTTTGACACCATTTGTGGTATCTTGCTTACAAAGCAGTAAAATTGCAATGAAAAATCCATGATTATAGCCTGTAAGCAGTTTTATCAGACACACATTGTGGCTGAAGCTGGAAGGCACCACAGAAGATTGTCTAGTTGAATCACCTTGCTCGGGGCAGGATCAGCTAGAGAAGGTTACACAGAGTCACATGCAGTTGGGTTTTGAATACCTGCAAGAAGAGAGTGTTTAGAGACTCTCTAGGAAATCTGTTTCAGTATCTGACCACTGTCACAGTGAATTTCTTTTTTCTAATGTTTAATGAAATGTCATATATTTCAATTTGTGTCCATTGCCTGTCGTCCTGTCACTGGCCACCCCTGGGAAGAGTCTGGCTCTATTTTCTTCACTCCCACCACCTGGTATTTTATCCCCTTTGTTAAGATCCCCCAGAGCCTTTGCCTATCCAGGCTGCATAGACCCAGCACTCTCAGTCTTTCCTTGCATGGCAGATCCTTCTAGCCCTTAATCACCTTCATGGCCCTTCACTAGGCTCTCTCCAGGACGTTCATGTCTCTCATGTACCAGGGTCTCACCAGTGAGAGAATGGAGGGGGAAGGATCACTCTCCTCAACCTGCTGGCAATGCTCTTCCTGAGGCAACCCAGAAGGCTGGTGGCTTTCTTTGCTGCAAGGGCACAATGGTGGCTCAGGGTAAAGTTGTTCTCTGCCAGGACCCATGAGGTCTTCCAATGGTTGATTTATGGGGGGTTCACATCCCAATAATGGGAGGCTGTCTCTCCTTTACATTGCAGGGAGTTGCCTTCCCCCCTTAGTCTTCCCCCCACAAGGGCGGCCCCCAGGGTGCCCCACAGAGAGACATGCAGAGAGCACCAGAGAGGGAGCAGAGAGAGAGTTTATTACATGGGTAGAGGGATTTATAACTTCTCGATGGATCGTAAAAGAGCCAATAGAAAACTAGGAATAACAACCAATAGGAAAGGGTTAACTAAGGGCCAATAGGAAACTTTAAACACACTGCAAGGATACATTCTTTCAGACCTAGCTAGGGAGATAAGGGTTCCTCTCAAGGGATTTTGGGAAGAAGACACAGTGACTCAGGGAAAAAACACAGAAACTCCATCTTAAACAATAGAAACAGCCCCAGCTTTTAAGGTACTCAGGTTAGCTTTTCTTCCTTCTTCACCAGCCCATTTCTCACAAGACTTTTTCCATTTCTGATATTGTTTGTTCACTGCCACAGTCTTCAGTGCAAAGAGGTTTTCTGACTGGTTGGAATCTTGTTGGAGGCTCCCACTCTGTAAGTCTCCATTTTCCAACCCAATAAGCAGAGACGCTGCTGGTCCCTCCCCCAGTGCAACTGGGGTTGAAGGTCATAAGATTGCAGATCTCAGAGAAGGTCTAGCCACCCTCTCTCTCTTCACCCTGATGCTGTGCAGGCTTCTGACCTCCTCCCGCTGTGAGAGTTTCCGGGTGGTCAAAGCCTCTTGCAGCTGACCTTTCCTGGCAGCAGCAGGCACCCTCGTGTTCCTCAAAGGGTTCCCAGGAGTCCCTTGATAGTCTCGGTAAAAGTTCCCAGCAGACATACAGGATCCTAAAGGAGAGCCCAGATACCACTGCCTGAACTGTGGTGTCTGCCAGCTGTGCTGTGCTGCGGGGCTCTGTGGGATGGGAGGGAAGCTGCTGCTGTTGTGCAATGTTTTTGGAAAAGAAATTATGAACATCAAGGAAAACTAACCACAGAGGAAGACAAATTATCCTTCTGTGGACAACAATAGACACTTCTAAAAATACTTTTAGAGATCTTATCAGTCCTTGAAATTTCTGAGAATGTTTGGGAGTATTGATATATGAGTGTATTATTGTAATAAAAAATATTGAAAACTTTTCGCTTTGAAAAGAAAGATCAGATTAAGTCCCATGGTTGCAAGGACCATCAATTCTCATAATTGCTACAAGTAGCTTCTTAATGGAGTGTTGTGATAAAGGTGAAATGCTTTATTCTGCCTTTATCATGTTGACTTTTATAGTATGATTTATCATGTAAAGCTTTAGTGAGAAGAGTCTTTTTGATTTATTGGAACGAAAATCCAGATAATACCCAATAGTTCTGAAGCGGATTTTTCTAGAAGTTTCACTTTATGTGTGGTTTTGACGTTTTATTTCAATTTCTGTCAAAAGAAGAAGTTGAAGAACTTAATAGTCACACAGAACAGAAATTCCAGAATTTGGCCATACTTAGAGATAGAGATTGTGGTGTTTCTTTCCTCTTCTGCCTATTGTATTATTTTCATGTCTCTAACAAGTTACATTGTAGTAGTAAAATTGGTATTGGGCAAGAAGATTTCAGTGAGTGTTCTAATGAACTTCACATGGGAACTAAAATTCTGTTTGCAGAGTTGTTTGCATAGATATTACATTTCTGGTGGCATCTTTCATGCTTGCTGTGTTTCAGCGGCACCACTATATAAAGGTCCAAATTTTCCTCACAGTCTCATACAAAATCTGAATTGCACTGGGAAACAGGATGAGTGTTTTAATTGAGAAACTAATAGTTTAAATGCTTTTATGTTTAATATACTTAATGCTTTCTCCTTTCTGAAGAAGAGTTAATCATAGTGAACCTGTTTTCTGTTGCTCTTAAGAATGAAATCGTCCAAAATTTGAAGCAAATGGAACTGTGTTCTAAAGACCTGTTACATTGCATTCACCGAATTGGTCTTAGCCAGAGAATATGGACTGAACTGATTAGTCAAGCAGAGGGCTCAAATACAAATCCTGAGGTGAAGGACTCGACAAATAAACACAAGATTTTCTCAGAAATGTCTTCACCTTTTCCTAATTATTGTCTTTTAGAAATGCCACTGCAATAAGTGGGTGTTGATAAGAAGGCTGTCTCTTCCCCTTTGGTTCTTCCTCTATAAAGCATCTCAAATGACTGCTTTCTAGTGCAGCCCTAAAAAAACCAGCTCCATTGAGAAGTTCTGACTTCAGTTGCATCCTCCTACCCTGCAAAAAAAAAACCCCAAACAACAACAACAAAAAAAGCAACCTGGTATGAAGGTGTGTTTTAGGAAGGAACTAACTTTTAGTACTGAACACGTTTGCAATCCTTGGGAATTTTCTTTCTATGTCTTCCCTAAAGAGGTTCTTTATGGGGGATCAATAAGTTTTTATAGAAATCAATACTTTTATTATGGAAAATTAAATGAAAAGGATATATTTTTGTTTGTAAAAAAATTTAAAGCAATAAAAGAATACAGTATGCTTGAGTCCTTACCAAAATTCAAATACAGTATGATTTAACACTAATTTGGAGTGATTTATCCCACAGGATTAATTTCAGGATCATGCGCTGGAATGAGGGACTTGATTCATCTTCTTGCTGTATACTCTGTTATTTTCCAACTGAGATCATGAAACATGATCCTACCCTGAATAAAAACAAATTCTGGGTTCCTCCCCCCAGTATGAGGTCCTTTGTAACACAATTTTATTTTTATGTCATGACCGTGTGTTTCAGACACATCTCTTTTCTGTGAATAACAGCAGCATTTTACTGGACATCTCTAAGAGGCAACTACTGTGGGTCAAGGTCACTGGAGTCAGAGCTCCCCAGGAGATGCATTTTGAGCATCTGTCACTGAGAGCCTCACAGATGTTAAGTTTATTATGCATCCCTCATTTCTGGTGCTATCATTTGTTTCCCTGTAACCACTGCAAAAAAATATTCCATTATCATTTCCAGCAGTAGTCAGAGAGTTGAGCCAGAGAGTTAATCACTGGAAAATCCATTACCAAATCATCCTACAATTCAGTTCATGCCTGAAGCAAAATTATTACTACATAGTTCCACCCCACACCCTTCCTGTTTTGTGGATGATCCCTAAACTTTGCTCCTTGGGTCTCCCTTCTCCCCACCCATGGCCTTGGGGGGTTCCTGAGGACTCCTCTTGCTCTGGCTGCCTTCCCTGTCCCTGGGAAGATGACCTGGTCCCCACCCAGCAGTATCACCTGTCTACGTTTATGAATGCCAACTGAAGTCCTATTTTAATTCCCCTAGTTAGTAGAAGGGCTGGGAAAAAAGCCTAAGGGGCTGAATTTGCACTTTTCTTTGAAAAGAAATGTTGAAATAAATGAGAATCTGACTGTATTTTAATGGATCTGAATGCTAGTGAGCTTATTTACCCTTTTACAAAACTGAGCACTTGAAATACAGAATTTCAGGGTAAAATTTTATTAATTTGGAAATGTAAGAGTTAAAACCTCTCACAAATTTTAAAACATTTCAGAAGAAATGCCAAAGCCTCAAAACACCTCACAGGCATACTCCAGTGCTAAAAGACACTGAGCATCCTCTTTGCTGCTGCCAAACCCAGTGTCTTCCACTATGAAATATGACAGTGCAATGATCTTTAAGAGACTGTGTCTGGTAAACTGAGATCAAGAGTGACATCAATCCTAAGTCAGTTGCACCATGGGTGATGCCTGATAATTTTTTCAAGTAATTTGATTCTTCCATTAGGAGTTCATAGCTCAGTAGCACCATCTGCAGCTCCAAAAGCTGAAGTCAGGTTTGAAAAAACACCTCCCTATGGACACTTCCCCTCAAGGCTGTGGAAAAACTCACTAGTACTGCAGCCATTTGAACTGGTGAACACCATAGCAATAACCTGGTGAAGAAGTAGCTGGTATCTCAGCCTTTCTCTTTGCATCCTTGTAAATATCTTGTCCAGCACTGCCCTGAACCATATATAGAAAACTTTAAATATTATTTAATAGAGTTTGGCTTTTGAAGAGGTTCTAGAAGTGGAAAAGCAATTATATAACTCAAACCTGAAGTGCATTAACAGATTTATGCGGGGAAGTTTTCACAGTGCCTTTGCTCTGTGCCTATATTAAACGAAGACTATTAATAGGGCAGAAATATTTTGGGTAAGTCCCATGAACTTTCACATCAAACTGAAACTTTTTTAAGTCTTGAAAAAACTCTGGTGTACTTTTCTGTAACTTGTTTTGCTTTGCTCTGTGCTTCTTGTTTACTAGGCAAAACAAGAAAGGGTATGTTCAAAATGAAATCTGAGGAACTGTTCTCATGGTGCTCCTGACCTACGTGGCAGCCAGACCCATCAGAAATTGCTTGAGTACTTAACTCAAGTAGTACAAGAAAGGACCAGGCATGTTCCCAATTAGAACTGGTAACCACAGTAGTTAATCCAAATATCTCATTTTCAGCTGGCAACCACTAACAACACGTTCTGAGAGAAGTGTTGATTGTTTGAAAGCCAATGAATACTCTAGTCAAAAGTAATGACTATAAGAGATATCCAGCTAGAAATGTTTGAAATATCAGAGGTCTCACTTGTGCCAGCGATTCACTGTTTTTGACTGCAGGTATTACTTCAAGCATGGAGCATGCTTAGCTTAAATCAAATAGCGAGATTATGGGTAATTGTGAGAAGCACCTTTAGTGAAATCCTGAAATTTTACATCTGAAATTTTTTTTCACAGCACGGTGACTCATTTTCCTTTTTTTTTTTTTTTAATTCTTTTGAGCTAGTACAATTATATTGTTCTTCAGATAATAAATTTTTTTTCATATGTGTAATTGCAGTGCTAAACATTTATTCAGCAGTGTTCTTCATCCACAACATATTCTTCAACTCAGCCGTTCAGCCAATACATTAATGCAGGACAACACTTTGCTGGAATTCTGTTCCCAGGTGTCACCCAGCAAGACACCAAATAGACTTAACTGTATAGGTGATTTTTTTTGAGATTAAAACCTGTGACCATTATGTCAACTAATAAAGAGAATTAAATTAATATTAGTCAAAAGAAGCATGATTTTGCATATAGCGAGACTTCTCAAGCAACTTTTTCGGTCTCCAAACCTTTTTCGTCTTTGTATCACCATGACAGTAAGTTATGTTTAAAACTCTGCTCGACCTCATCACACACATGCACATGAACATACATGAAGAGATGCACATGGTTTTATAGAGGAAAGGTTATACAATGTTTGTTTCCATTGGTTTACTGTGTGAGGCATGGTTAGTGTTCTGTTTCAGACATTTCTAGCTGGACACCTCTTATGGTCATTAGACTCTTCCACTGATATACTTAATTATGAATAAGAACTAAAATTAATAAATTGGCTTATTCTGTCAATTTGTATCCCTGTGAAGCATATGGTTCTGAAAGCATTCTATGTTCCTCTGTGCCTGGAGAGACTACAGGACTGTCTTTATGGAGAGTCTTCTGTACATCGTTATGTTTACAAAGCATATAGCATTAGCATTCCCAAATCTGACCACGGGTGTATCCTTCCTTCTCATCCACATATCCATTTTAAGGTGATTCCTCTATGAGTCCCAGTTTATCCACAGTTTCTGATTCAATGTGTAATACGTTCTTGCATTTCATTTGTTTGCTTGAAGAAGGAGCTTGCATCATCCAAGACCTTGTCCACACGTACCTGCCTCTCCTATTCCATCTTCACTCCCTCATTCCCATCTTTTAACCAGTGCAGTCTGTCCCAAAGAGTATTAATAAACAAGAGGTTGTCAAACAGGAGAAGAAAAAGGGTAGAACTGACATTATAAGACTCAACAGAATTACTGTTTAAAAATATTTTGTTACCATAATTTTGTGTCTTAATATTTTTCTACCTTTCAGATTCTGTAGATTTGGCTTTATTTCTTATACTTTTTTTTTTAATTTGAGAAGTTACTTGATAAAGCAACTTATTTGGGCTACCTCAGAATTACCTGCCTTTCTCTCTGTTTGCAGAATTTTCTGTACTAACTTATGTATATTCTTGTACCTTGTAAAGATGAACACACTATTAGTGAGCAGCAGGGTTAAGGATGAAAAGATTCAGATAAGTTCTTCAAATTTAAGTGAGCTTCTGTATTTCTGATTTAAATTACAAGGAGGAACTGACTGCTCAGTACAGAAAACATGATACAAAAATGTCTATGATGATATTTTGTGAAAGTGCAGCATTACAGGGAAGCAAGACAGATGGTAAAACAAAAAAAAAAAGAATTATGATTTCTCAGGTAAACAGGCAAATAACATAAATCCAAGAAATACTTAAAAAGTAAAGAAGCACAGTAACTAGTTATAAATAGTCTTCATTCAAAAGACAGAATGTCTGTTTTGGAGCATATTTTGCAGCAGTGTCTAATATACCTTGAAGCATAATTTGCAGGAAATGTAGTACAGGGTCATGTAGTGCCTGTTTTCAAATATAGTATCCTAGAACCCTGCTCTCAGCTGTGCTATAAATATAATGTTAGCTGTCCATCCAAGAGGTGATACAACCTCCCAAGGAAAATTTGGCTTTAGCCTTGGTTTACCCCTGTGTGTAGACTTGGATATTGGCATAACTATCCTTGTGCCCACAGAGAACTCAGGTTACCAAATGCTTTCAAGAGAGCACGCACGGGTCTGACAGACTATTCATAGGCACTACTAAAATGCACAGCGTTGTTTGCATCCATGAGCGTGGTTGACTTCCAGATGTTTTTTTCAGGATCATAGGAATGCTTGTCATCTGCATCTTGCTTTAGTTTGCCTATTGGTAAATAAGAAATAGAAAATTAATATTTGTTAATTAAACAGTGTCCTCTGCTTAAGTATCCAAATAGCAAGTCAGCTGCTTACAGTGACTCTGAGATGTTACCAAGTTTCCTGAAATAAAGCTACGTGCTGCATGAATCTTTCCCTTGTGACAATTTCCTTGTTTGTTGATATTAAAATCTTCTTCCCAGAAACACAACTATCATGCAGTTCAGAATGTCACGTACTGAGCACAAATTCCTACTGATTTTAAGGTTCTTTTGCACATCAATGGTAGCCCAAAAAATGAAATTTCAATTTTCTTGATATGTAATTACACTGAAATAAACACGAAAGAGGCATTTACTAAACAAAGCCATTACTACCCCAGTCCTATACCAGTCCCAAGTAAAACTGCATGCTCTTTGAATTTCAGATGGAAAGCTTGGTTACTGAAGACCTCATCTTGCCTGGAAATCAATGTAGTGTCCAAGTAAGGTAAGAACCCACACCAAGAAGGCATCTATCAAAGTGTAGGGTATTTGTATGTTAACATGGTGTCTGACAGGCTCTTTAAGATGTTTTAAACATCCCAGCAATCACACATGTTTTGCTTGACAGTTGCTGGAACTGTGTATGTTTGTAGTTATAGCTTTCCTCTATTCAGAGTACAAAGTTGAGGACCTGTTTTTTGCTGTTATGGGTCTATATAATTCCTACAACTGTAGGATTATGACTAATGCTGTGGAGCTGTGGATGCATACTGCAGCACAAATAATACATTGGTAATGAGGTGGCTCAGCATGACAGACAATTTTTGGAGGCTGCTAAGTCTATAAGGAGGAATAATTTCAACAACAAATAAGAATCATATAATAAGGACACTCTAGAAAAATGTCTATGGCCCAGTGAAGTGTTTCATTTACAGCCAGGATGGAGCAAACATCCTATAGTTAGAAGCAACCCCATATGGGCAGGGAGAAGAAAATTCACGTTGCTTGTTCAAAGTCTAAAGAGAAAAAATTAAAGCAGTTTTTAAGTATATCAGGAATGTTTTTTCTGACATTCAGCCACAGGTCCCTGAGAAATCATTGCATGAGGCAATGGACAAAACCCACTCTATACTATTTAGTTCTACCAAAAGGCCCCAGGTCATGGTGGCAGACAAGACTCATTTTCCTCAGGTCAGTGTAGGCAGGACGATATTACCCATTCCTCCATTGCCTGGGGAAGAAGAAACATTCTCATAATTATTCCATCATCTTGTCCTCCTGTGCAAAACCAGTGGAAAGGTTCAATGTGCATAAATTACACTATATTTGTCCTCCAAATTATTTGCTGACACACATTCTGTGCAAGGTCGTTAACTTTTAGTGGGGGATCAGGAAGCACTTAACCTGGATTAAGTTGAAATGCATTAAATTTTTAAGGAATAGGAAGAAATACATGATGTTTGGATTCCTTGGGAAAAATACTGAAAAAAACTCACAAGGGAAGAAAAAACTTTTGTCAATCCAGAGTCAGGTATCACTGTTTTGTCAGTTCTTCTAGTCCATTTACTATTCTGGTGTCATAAGCACATTCTTAGTACATAGGTCATGTGAACATGACTTACAAAGCTGTATTTTTAGCCTAAATGAATACATATTTTATGAGAGGAAGAGTTTCCTTCA
Organism: Grallaria varia; assembly: GCA_013396735.1. Lineage (NCBI taxonomy): Eukaryota > Metazoa > Chordata > Aves > Passeriformes > Formicariidae > Grallaria > Grallaria varia. The sequence goes on along the minus strand of VWZG01002891.1, from coordinate 90,912 downwards.
AAAAAGAGCTTGCAAATGATGTGAGACTTTATTTTTTCCCACAGACTCTTACACATATGTTGCAGACATCAAGAAAAAAAAAGCCTTTAATCTGGCTGGCTAGGATAGCTGCATGAGTTAAAATACAGCTCATTAAAATACAACTCATAAAGTTCACTGGTAGATGCCTCTGATACCAGATGTTCTACTTGTTCGCCCTCACACTCAGTGAGAACCATGTAAATTGAAGAATAATCTGTGATTACATTATTCTCTGTAATCTATTGCACTATAGATCGCAACAATTGTCTCAAAAACCTCCCGAAAGCTGAGGAATTAATTATAGCTGAAAATATTCTGAATTTTCTCAGTCAACCTTCCTTCCTCATGCAGAAATTGGTTCAGTTATGGCTGGCTAAATGTTGTTTCTATTACCTCAATGATTTTACATGATTCTTCCTTAGATCCAGCTAGAGGTTCCCCAGGTAGCTTGTCTATGTATATGAGCATTTTGACTCATAAATAAAGTAGAGGGAGGTCCACAGTCCTCAGAGTGCTGCTGTTTCTTCACACAATACACCACTCCTTTCCCTCATCCCACAAATGAAACATAAATCCCTCCCAACATGTCACAAAGGAAGTATAAATTAGAATTTATTTCAATGCCACTTTCTGGTCTTTACTTTTTCGTTAATTTTTTTTTCTCCTCTGGAGCTCTTGAAGTCCTTCTCACTAGAAGTGGACAGAGGTTTTCAAGTGGCAGAACAGGACTAAGGTGGTGTGGCCATACTCCAGTTTTCTCCTTATGTGTGGCCACGGTATCCTGAGTTTCCAGCAGTGCATTTCCCAATATTTAATGTGAGAAATCCTGAAAGTAAGACAGTTTCCAAACAAGCTTTTAACAACACTAAGACACTGAGCACATCTACATAGAAATGATAGTTTAACCCTGACTTCACATGCCAGGCAGCAGTACTTCACGCTCCTTAAACCACTTGAAATTTGACCAGATTGGAATTGGGGAAGTTAGACTGTGATCCTACTCCTGAATTTGCTGCTCAGATGAGTGATCTGCAGACATCCAAGACAAAACTTCTTCTATTGTCTCTGAGCTCTAGCAGGCTGCTGCGGGGGCTAGAAGTGTGAGGACATGTTCACTCACCTCTGCAAGAGGGGCAAACTGCTTAAACTGCTGCTGAAGTTCTGTTGAACAGCAACACTTTCTCTGTGAGCTGAAGGGGAAAAACTCTGAGTGCGACTAACAGACAAGAGGGAAATGAGCAGGTCCAGGAGAAATACTAAGTGTCCTCTTATTTTGTTTCTCTCTTTGCTCAAGACTGTGTATCTCCCAATTTCCTTTGCATATGAGAAGCTGCCAAGAAATTGTGTCTGCCATTGAGGACCTGGTGGGTTTTGCCATAATAACCTTCTTTAGTGACATTAGTAGCCTCCTTAAAAAAGGTTAAGGGTGAGGGAGGATGAAATGTACAGATGAACTAGTTTGCTGTATTACTGGTATGGGACATCAGCTATTAACAGATAAAGATTTAGAGGGAATAAGCAGCAGACCATGGATGGCAGAGGCTAAAAGGAATTCCTCTCCCTGATAAGACAGGAGGCCTGGCCTTGAGAAGACTGTTTGCATTTATCTAGACCTGTCTCCTCTTGCAGGGAGCGAATGGACTCTTTCAATTTGTTGCCATCCTGTTGAGGCCCTGTATTCCTCCAGGTGGCTCTGGTATGAGGAATGCTTGCTTTATTGTAAAATGTAGCTAATTAGTTGCCTAAGCCCTAACTAACATAAATCGTCCCTATTATCAGCATATCCTGCCTCCCTATTAACAAACCCTGCCTTTCGATTCTATATATTGTCACGGATGTATTCAATAAATGTTCCAGCTTGCTGCCCCCTGAGCTGGGACCCTTTAGTATTTGACCATCGCACTGTATGACAGTGTTGTTCCAGATCAACATTAGCAAAGTCTTTGGCCCTGAATTCAAAAGTTGTTATTTTTTTTAAAGTTCAAATATTGACTTGATTTTCAGGAATTCAAAAAGCATATAGTTCATGTTATCAGAAACTGTAATTGTCAAGCATTTTGTAATGTAGTAATTGTATCTGTTATAATAACCTTATAGTTATAATTCTATATTTAAATATAATTATGTCTATAAATTAGGCTAAAGGTCCATCTAAAGCTGAGGACTCCACATTCCAGCTAAAGTTCCTCAAAAACAAATTGACTATTATACAATTTGATATATAGTGAGAATCTTATTCTTGTATCAGAAGTACTTAAGTGACAGCTAGAAATGCAGCTCCTAGAGTAAGTTTAGGTAATGGAATATCTACTGGAATTTAGCTTCCACTGGGACGCTTTTATTTTTATTTATTTTTTTATTTATTTTTTATTTATTATTTTCTCTCAGAGAAATTACAAGCCAATGAAATTTGGTAAAGCTAAGAGGATCTGATGAAAAGAACCTTGTGAAGCATAAAAGTTCATTGTCTTTATGTATTCTTTATTCAACTTCACCAGAATGGTTCATTCTTAAACCAAGGCACTGGAGTCAATTGTCTCCTCTTGTTCTTATCTAGTAATTTTGTCATTTTTCAATCTGTTCTAATTTGTGAAACAATAAATATTTTTCATGGAAGCTGTGGACCCTGAATAAAAAAATTCAGGCCATAATGGCACACAGTTATTTTCCTTAGGGTGCAGTTGCACTGATATTTTTTCTAATAAGAAAAATGTTAGAGAACACCTATACCTGTTCCATTACTGCTTCTTCTTTCTATGCTTTATGCCAGTTAATCATGCTCCTCAGCTTTTCTTACATAGCAGATTGTTGATTCAATGACATGGTTAAAAAAATAATACTACTAGCAGAAGAATCATAGAATTACAAACTGGTTTAGGTTGGAAGGAACCTTTAAGACCATCTGGTTCCAGCCCACCTGCCATAGCCTGTGTCACCTTCCACTGGACCAGCTTGCTCAAAAATAGGCAATTCTGGCATTTGAAACCAAGATTAAAGAAAAAAAAATTGAGTTAATTGTGATTGCCGCTAATCATTTACTCAACAAAACTATTAGAGCTCCAAAATAACTGAGGGTAGCCAGCTGCTGTTCCTCAGCTAATTGCCTACTTAATGTACAGGTGATCAGGCAGCCTGTGATGGTGTGGAGCAGAAAAGGAGTGAAGTACAAAGCTCTCCTGGCAGCTGTTTGCAACACTTGTCAACATACTCACTCTCCCTGCCATGGGTAGGTAGAGTCCATTTGCCTGTTACCAACTGAAAAATCATTTAAACATCTATAACCACTTTTTCTTTGGTGTTTGTGCAGTCACTTTTTATGTAAGTAAGTTATTTATGTAAGGCTGGATGAGCACCTGTAAAAGGGAAATCAGGCACCTGTTTACAGAACAGCCGGTTCATTGCAACAGGCTTTACAGGACTCTCTTTTGTTGCCCTTCCCTCGTTGCTGTCACTGCTCGGGGAGTCAGCACTGGCATTTGTATGTCTGCTCTATCAGTCAGACCAGAAACCAGAGCAGTGTTTGTTTGTTCTTGGTGGGTTTTTTGTTTGTTTGGTTTTGTTTAGTTTAGTTTTGTTTTTAATGTTTTCCAAGGTTTTCTTTGAGGCCTCTCCCAGGCTCAGGGTCAGAATTAGCAGAGAGGAGGGAGAGAGATATGGGCTATTTATCTTATACTATGATCTCTATCAGATACCTGACTCAGGCATAAAGATACAGATTTTACAGTCCCTTATTCACCTTCCTCTGAAAAACATAATTTTCTTCCAGGCTACTCAGTTCAGTATTTTGACTTTGCAGCCTAAAGAGGCAACGCTAATAAAGAGCAGAGCTTTTCTAAAAAGTTGGAACAAGAAACAGAAAGAAAACAAACGTTTATAGAAAAAGGATTGGTTTTGGTTTCATTTTTCCCATTTGGGAATGTGGTTATGTGCAAAATTAACTTGCAAATAAAAATACTGAGCTAGTAGATGTGGATATTTTTACTGCTACAAAGAGCAACCAGAAGACAGAATAGTTCCTTTTGTATATAATTTATTTGGCTTCCTTTTGAAGTATGCAGAAGAATATTGAGGCATTTGAATTACTGATATCTCAGAAAGAATGTATCCAGCCTCAAAAAACTGGGCTTTTTTAGTGCTTAAGACACCAAGCTCAAAAAAGCTTCCCTATGCTGAGCATTCCAATTCAGCTTTTCAGACAGCTAATAATGTTAAATTTGGTTTGACAGATACAAATCCACTGTGTGTATATGGAAACTAGACAGAGAGAGCTAGACCAGGAAAATTTATATTTATAGATGGATATTTATTAAAAAAAAAAGACTCCTCAGATAGAGGAATTAATTTTCTTATTGGGAAAGGGAGAAATAGTATCTTATAGATGCTTTCTTGTTAAAGAAACAGGGCAATGAATACAGAGTAGGACATTTTTTTCTTTTGGGGAACAGTTTGAAACGTGGCTGTTAAAGGACGCACCCAACAATTGTCCAACTATTTGTGTCCTTTTGCATCTTTCCAGGTAAATAGTGTTCCTAGCATTCCCATTACTGATTATCTTACTGTAATTTTGGAGAAGATGGAAGATCCATGTTTAAATATTGGCTTTGCTGAGTCATCTCTGTATGGTGCCATCTGTTTTTACTATACTACAGCTTTCATTGCTCACTGACTATTTTTCACTTGATGCATCAGCACAAGTTTCATTAACATTAATGAAAATTCCATGTTTGTGTCAGATGGAGTCTAAATCTTCAAGACTGGAAATAATAGCTTTAATATTTCCTGCAAAAATGTCTGGAGAGAAGACAGGTTTAGTTCTAATAGCTACTTCTTCCTTCCCTGCTCATTATGTCTATGTATTTATCTCTTAATATAAATTGTTGTTTTCAGAGCTACTGTATCTTTAGTCAAGGATAAACACATTACATTTAACCAGAAGTACAATTTAGATTCTAAAATATGAAACAATTTATGATATGCTTTGGGAAGTCTTAGAAATGTAATTTAGGTTAGAGAGCTTTAGGATAATTCTGTGAGCACGTACAGACACAGATTTCTCAGAAGAAATTACAAGCCTTGGTCTATGTGGCATGACAGTACAAGTCCAGGTCTTGTGATGCAATTGTGAGTCTCCTGACTACTCATTTACTGATACCTGCAACTGCTCCTGACCTTATAATCCTTTGGCCACAGGAGGTCAAGGGCTATTGAGAATCTGCATTGCATTTATTTATCATTTCCCTATATACTCTTGTTTATCATTTTAGGCTCAGCTAAAAATAATAATAATGATAAAAAGTTTTAATCTACTGTAGAAAGTTTGTATTGATAAAAGTTTTCACATCAACAAGTGGCAAAAATATTGTCTTTATATCTACTCTGGATCGGGAGCAGACTGCCAAAATCTCATAGATGCCTAAGTCAAAGCTGTGTACATTTCTCCTGAACAACAACCTAGACTTGGTGCTTTCAAATACTGCCTTAGTCCTGGAGGCACTTACCTACCTAGGCTGAAAGGCCTTCAGGTGCTCAGCTCTAGTTCCTCAAACGTGCTCCAAAGTGGATCAAACATGCACTAGGAGGATGGGCAGGCTACATTCACATCATAATCCAGGTTTAGGCAGGCAGCCAAATACACTCTGTCTGCTCCGGAAGAAGAGGTACTACATCTGGTTTTGCACTAAATGTTTAATGGATAAAGCACTCACTAGCGCTAAGCATTTTTTTTTTAGTAATTCACAATTTCTTTCTCCATTCTGTGTCGGATTTGAAGGAGGGTGGATGCTGAACTAGAATCTGCTGGTGAAAACCACCTGAATTCTCAGCCTCCCAGTCTGAAGGGTTTGAACAAAAAAATCTGATTGTACTGAAATGATATTTTAGACATCTGAAATTCTTCTGTGAGCTCCATTTTTAAATGTGCTTGTGATAGTTCTTTAAAGATGAACTGAATTTTTTTGTTCCCTGCTTTTATTTGCCAAGGTTTACCTTATGGTTGCCATGATGATTTTACAATTGCTGAGGTGCCACTACTGTGTGAGTTGTAATAGGACACTAATCTGTGTTATTCAGAGTTTATATGTTATGTATAGTGGTGTGCTGAAAGACAGTTTTTTCTCGCAGTTCACTTCCCCTTTACTGTTCCGTCACTGTTATAATTAATACTGGAAAAAAAAAAAAACCCTATTAGGATAGCATTTATAGAAACAAGACTAGAATACCTCCACTGCAAGATACTTTTGCTTACATTTCCCCATTTTATCTTTTCTTTCCTCAGCTGCAGATATTGGCATTAGTTAGAAACCACTATCCCTACATAACTCATAGTTCCTGATACTATCTGCCTTTTGTAGCAAATTCTGTATTATATTCCTCTGTTCTTCCACATTTCGTTAATGCACAAGAACAAAACCAACCAACCAAACCAAGAGAAAAACCAAAATGAAATAGTCAACAAAACTCACTGGTTGAGCAAAGCACAAGATAACACGATCTCTTCCTCTGTAAAGGGAAGAAAAATACTTTTCAGTAATAGGAAAAAACCAACAAATCCCCAAAGCATCAGTAGTTGCCAACACTAGGTACTAGCACTCTTCTCCAATAATATTGATCTGAAATTGTGTAAATCTTTTGGCCAACACAGATCTAAAATTCAAGATACCCTTTTCTCTATTGAGTGCACTTGTCATTAGGTTGGGAATCCGCTGAATGCATTTTTTTTTTTTTTTTTTAAAAGCAGCAGTGACTAGATTTGTGAGGACCTGAACCAGTTACAAGTCACAGAGGAGACAGCATTATTTCCTCCAGTTTTTGGATAATGATCAACAGCAGGCAGGATTCCAGAGTCCAGAAACCTAGTTCAGAATGTGCTGATGTACAGGATCCTAAATGTTAAGCGAGGGGCATGTAACAATTTTTTGTGCTTTCAGGATTAGTGAGGCAGTAAGCAAAGGCAATTATGGCCTTTGGATCCAGAAGTTAACATAAATGCTTTTCCAGAGTGCTACAGCCCCTTGCTGTCTGTTCCCCAGTGCCTCTTCATTCTCCTGTACCTGAAACTTGCTTAAGACTATACTCTGTCCAAAGTACTTCAACCTATGTGTATGCTCATGCTGAGTTATTAATGCCTGCTGTCTGCTCTCTCCACAGCTATGGCATGTTAATCCTGGCTTGGAAGACTTTCAGCTTTCTGTAGGACTACAACAAAACCGTTTAAATAAAAGAGACCTGTTCAGAAGCTGTGATCTGATCCATTTTTGGGAAGCAGTTTCAACTAGCCATGGTTGGCTATTATTTTCCACCTTCTAAGCAAGAAGAAACAATTAAATAAAAAAGCCCCAAACACAAAACCCAGCAAACCATAAGGCTGGGGAGGTAAATTAAGTACTGGTAGCATGATTTCAAGAAAAGCAGTTCAGCTCAGCAAAGATTAAAGAAAATTAAAAGCAGCAGGACCTACCTGCTGCCCAAATTTACGTCAGTGGTTTGTGTGGTGCTTGCTGCTGAGGTATGTGGACTTGAAGTCTAAACTCTGGAAGAATAATGCTCATCAAATTCACAGAAGGTATTACTTCACACCTCTGGAATTCAAGGCATGCCTTTCCCCAAACCCTGCAGCCCTGAGCATCTGACAGTGCTGAGGATGTTCCAGCACTAAGTGCAAGAGTGACACCTTTCTGACGCTGAAATGAGTTGAAGCTGTTGTCAGGGACTGCTCTGTGAGACATGCTCTAACTGAACACTGGAACAAAATATGCAGGTGAGCTTCTGTCTACATGGGTCATTGCAGACTGTTTCCTTCTCTATAATGTTTTTAGATATCATCATCATGGCTAGGCTTTGTGAACAAAGATTTGGGAAGGGCTCTGCTCACACTTGCTGCAAACGCGCTGAGTTTATAGATATATAGGACTTACAAAGTGCCTCAGTTTTGGCCTGTGCTGAAACCAGTCTAAAATCAGGCTAATCCTATTTGTGAAACTCCACAAACCTCACTGGGAAAACATGTAGGCCAAATAGGGGTGTCACTGAAAAATGAGACCCTGCAGACATGAAAAGTTCTCATTCCCCAGGTATAAATAATAGAAATATTTATATAAATGATACAGAACCTGAAGCTGCATCTCAGGAGAAAAAGCCAACTCATAACCAGAGATGCAGGAGTATGTAACATCGAAGTTTTTTATAAATGTATTGAAACCTATTTGTTAAGATGAATTTTCTTTACAAATCTTTGACAAAGTAAACTGCAGGTCTCTCTCAATACTGAAGTTCAGAATGTCTTGTTTCTGAGCTGTTGCTACTGCTCCAAAACCCACATGGCTGTTTCACCCAGCTCTGACTTGACCCCTAACTACACGAGTTGTGCATCTCTGCTGGGTGTTGGGGCAGGTCAGTGTGATGCTTCCTTTGGATGCCTCTTTCCCTCTCTGCCAAATTTGGTACTTACAACGGCTTTGCTTTTTTGCTGAATGGAATCAAATTGAATTTTCTTTGATTTCTTAGCTGCACTGACCTTCTGACATCAACGTGATTCTATAGAAAAGATCAGGAGCTATGGCTCTTATTTTTGGGCTGCTACTCATTTATCATCATTTCAAAATGCTACATTGCCTTGAAATTATGTGACATACATTGGTCAGCAGGCATTGCCATTGGGTGCTAATGAAACTAAAAACCAGTCGGTGTTTAAAGAGCATTTAAGCGAGGTGTGAGGGAGATGGAGGGGCTGGGCATCCCTGCTGTGGCAGGGCAGAGCCTGGCACCAAACCTGGCCTTTTTTTAGCCACTGCCCAGCCCTTATTTTTCCTCTCATAAGCAAAAGAGGTTACTTGGAGATTTTCTAAATAAGTTCATAGATTTCAAGTATTCCAGCCTAAATGCTTTCATTTTAGAGATAATGGGAAATATGTGTTCCCAAGATCAAACGATGTGCATTTGACCTTCATCTGCAGACAGAGTTTTCTTCCCTCCTCATTTTTTTCACATTTGTCCTTCTGTTGGTCACAATCAATAAACAAAGCCGCAGGCTGAACCAAAGAAAGTTGCCAGCAATGTCAAAGACAAGATGGCAAAATACAGAAATATACCTTTAATTATTTTGCTTTATGGATTTTTTTGTTTAATCTCATGTTGAATTTATTGAGTAAACTTACTTGAGGTTATTGAAAATTGATTCCTAGTAATTTAAATTGATTATTATTAAATTTTATTTTAACAAATAAACTAATTTCAATCTACTACTTCTCTGTCTGAAGAAAAACTGGAAAGTCTATTATCACAAAATATTGTTTTTAGTCTCCATTGGACATACTTCCCTTCTTATTCCAGAATTTCGCTCAAAAGACTGATAAGAGCTCATTAGAGTTCTGTAAGAACTTTCTAACTTTTTTCTCATGCTCTCAAGGAGGGCTGGTTCCAAATAGATGCCCAAAGAAGTCTTGAATCACTTGTTTAATAGCACAGAGTTGAGGGCTCATTAAAATCCAGAAATCTGTAAAATAATTACATTTTTATTCTGGACTAATGGATTTTTAAAATGTAACAAATTACGTCTCTGTCAAATATGGGCTCAGTTAAAACCACGTAGTGATTTAATAAAACATAACCCAAAAATTAAATACTGATGACTTATACAACCTGTCATTTCTTATCTTGGACCTACACCTTTTTGGAGTTGGTACCGACAGTTTATGAATAAATCTTTCCTCAGTTACCATGATTCCTGGTCATCCAGTGAAATGCCCATCATCTCTCCTGAATGAACAGTTGTCATTAAAAATGCTGGAAGGTATAAGCAAGAAAATTATGTGATCTGTCAAAAATTTTTTAATTTGGATTCTGACAACTAACATTAGACTGTAAGATTTTTACATCAGGACACTACAAAAATGTAGCACCAGCAAAACCTGAACTGTATATTAGTAGAAGTTCTTATTCTGCATGATAGTAAGCAGCGCTAGGAAGCCCATTGTCCTCATTATTCATTTTATTTAAGAAATATTAGAAGTTTTATTCTGCCAAATCCCACTGCATGCCTCGAGTTGATTTACTTCAGCAAGTTGTATAGCTGAGCCTGGGAAATAATGCACTGCTCAGAGATGCCAGAGTTGCAGTATCTCCCCTAAATATTTTTCTTGTGTTCTCTTTGAAACAAATATAAAAAATCCACTCTCTCTTGAACCCTCTAGGCACTGTCAGTGCCAGAATTGGAAGTGTCAAATGTGGCTCACTCCACAGGCACTGTTGTGTATGTCCAAGGCTTTCAGATATGTGGCTAAATGAGAAGATGAATCACTGTCATCCATTTAAAAGATAGAGAACAAAGAGAATGTCAAGGATGGTCTGAGAACCTCTCCAGCAGTTACTTTTGAGCTGAAACTGTTATGGGCTCTATAATAAATGGCTTGCCTATAGGCAAGGTCACTCATATAAACTTTTATGAGTTGCCCTCCGTTCCTTGAATCTATGAACTCTGCAACCAAAGGCAAGCAATAAGCTTCACTAAATCAGTGTTTCAACTTTTAATGATAATATCCAGACTTTATGGGCTCAGCTCAGTTTTAATTAAAGCTTATTGAAATTGATGCAGAGCAAACCCCAGAGAATGTGTGTCAATAAATAAGGTCTTCAAAGGACAAAGTGTTACAGGAAGACTAAAAGAGACGATGGATCACTGGTTCTATATCTGGTCATTCTCTGTGCCAGGAAAGACAGTTTATTTTTATTGTTCCAATTATTCTTGGATTGCACCAATGAGAATTCCATGGGCTCAGCCTCTCTAACTGTGAAATTTCACGAACTTCATGGTTTCATAAACTATTATATATTCTCTTCACATTATTTTGTTCCTCTTTTCCTGTGTTTCTGTCATGCTTTTTGTAATTGCTGCTTATGCAGACATGTCTGACCTAGCCTTAAATTTTCTAGCGCAATCTCAGCAACATCTATAGCTCTCTGTGGGCTGTAACACCTAGCCAGATGTATTTGAGGTTGCCTTCTACTCGACCTCTATATACCATTGCTGAAGGACTCCAGGCTCTGACAGGTCCTCTGTAACACCAGCCTGCACTGTAAGGTTGTCTCAGAAAACTGTGGTCTCAAACAGCACAGGACTTGTGTTTAAGCAACTGAGCTGAGCTCAGATTGTTGAGGCAGCCAATGCTGAGGAACAACCTTGAAACTCAGCCTTTTTCTAGTAAATTTATCTGTCCATTAAAGCTTCTTTGCCCATATGGAAGTTTCAGTAAAATCTTAAAAATGGGTGACATAGGAAAGAGCGTTAATTTATGGTTAGAATAGTGCTGTATCACCTGCCAGAGCAGCAACTGTTAGGGGTCAAAACCTAGTCTTTTAATAGTTACTTAATTTTTGTTTGAGCTCAGTTGTCACATTCCTCACACCTAATAAAAGAGAAACTTCTGAATTACAGTTTTTGCAAGCTAACAGATGAAGTAATGCATTAGTTCCTGCAACACTTTGTCCTACCACACGATTTGTGTAACAGAGCCATAATATTCAGCCAAGTTTGAAATTTTCTTTCTAAATTTATTTTAAGACAGTATTCAGCTAGAAATAAATTATATGGTTTATTTTAGGTCTGGAATTTTATGTTTTCTAGGTTTCATTCTTTTCATTGTGAAAAATAGTCTGTCAATTTCTGCATGATCTTTTACTCAATTTCAAAGCATGAAGCCATATCACAATCTTGTATATTTTTTTAACAAGAATAATACTAATTTCTCATATTGTAGGCATAATTAATACCTATAGCTACTATGTTAGCCTACATTGGTGTATGAAATTGTAATAACTCCAAAAGCCTGTCTGTCAAGAACTATCTCATTGAAAGTGACTTCCTAAAAAAGCAGCTACGATTAAATTCTGTAAGTTACTGAGGTCATTTAGAAACTACTAAAATGATTGCATTAAAAGATTAACTATTTGATAATAAAAATGCAACATTTTTTTCCATGGGAAGTAATTGGTTTTTCTCACTATGGTTTTATACTGTGCTATATTAAAACAACTTTCATGTGAGAGAACACCATAACATTATGAAAGGTCCCAAGAAGAATCCAAAGGCCAAACCTTTACTTCATGTGGCCTTTCAGAAGATTCTTATCGGTGTTTGATGATGTCTGATAAAATTACACAGGAGTACACATTTCATGATCTCAAGGGCTTTACAAAAAAGAGTATTTTGCAATTTCCCACATGAACTGTTTATACGAAACCCACAACATAATTTCCTATTTATTTAGGGAGAACCTTGATTGCCAAGAAATGGGTTTTGAGTTCTGGCACACAATAAAGCAGTGCGTGTCTGGAGCCTGAACAGGAGTCAAAAGCCTCATTTCCCAGCTTCCCCTTTCTCCTACATTCCCTCTATCATGTGCCATTTTGCACCTATACTTGGTAACAACAGCAACAGAAAGCAGTGCAACTTCTAGCAGAGAAGGCTGTGAGCTGAGAGGCTCTGCGACTTGCATGCTAAGCACAGCTATGGAGGGTCACACGAGGATGCAGATACAACCTCCTTGAGAGTCTATCTGCCAAAATTCCTAACCTTACACTAGCCTGTGAGGATATGCTCACCATCCCCATGAGTAAGAATGGCTCTTATTTTTTTTCAGGCTGAATTTTATTTGTACTGTTGCCACAGTCCTGTTGTTGCAGAAGTGTAAGCCATTTTGCTTTACTAAATCAGGACTGGAAAAAGCACTCAGATAACAAGCCTCCCATATAATGATTGCCAGGCACCTGGAAGTGTAAATTGTGGATTGTGGGTTCTTCCCTTCATTTAGAGATTAGCTTAATCTACCTTAAAATTTGTGAGCAGTTGCTAACATTGAAAGATTTTTAATAAGGGATTTAAATGAGATTAATAGCTGATAAAGTTATCTTAAAAATTGAACGGTTAATGTCAGCTACTTATTTCACTTGCTGGTTACGTAGTGATGCTGATGCATTAAGTGACAGATAGTTACTTTCTTGCTCTAGTAATTGCTCATCTTCATATGACAGAGATTTGCTATATTTATACAAAGTTAGTTGATGCTCTGTTGAGTTGTTTAGTTTCTTGCAAAGATACCAGTAAAGCTAAGCCATGTAACATAATTCTTGTAACTCATCCCAGTATGATCTAGCCATATAAAGAAAAACAGGCTTCTCCCTGACTCTAGCCCTAAAAGGCTCTTAAGCACCAATTTTAGAGGAATTATTGCATGACCTTTTTTACTAGGGACTTCAGCAGGGTTGAAAACTGAGAGTAACTGTGTTTGGAGTGGAGCTTGTTTCTACTTTTAAGTAACTGCTGACATGGCTGAGGGCAAAGGTGGTTTAGAGATGATGAATGAACCAAAACCTAGTAATTTTAGCTCAAGGAGAGATTTTACAGCCTGGATCTGCCAAAATGGGCAGTCCTACTATGTTCCCCTCTCTTGGCCATACTTCCCTTGCTTGGCACTGGCACTGTGATGAGCTGATTCAGCTCCTCAAGCTGGCAGAAAATAATGAAGTTGTTTCTGATGAGTTAGTTCTTTGCTGATTTAGTGAGTGGAATTAGTTCCTTCTGATGGTGACCAGAGTGGTTTCAAGAGAGGGACTGGGATGTGATACCAAGAGGGCTGAACTGGAAAGGGAGTAGAAAGAAAGGGAAGAGGAGGCAGGCATTACATTTTTGTAATAGCTGTTAAAGCTGCTCGACCCATTTGTAAAACTACAAACCCGGCATAGCACCTCTTAGACCTTTCCCCCTCCATAATGTGTGAAGAATAACATGTCCATTTATTGATCCATTCTAACAGAACTCCAGTTTTCCCAGGAAGTTTAGACAGCAAAAAAGCCGAATGTGTTATACAAGGCAAAATATGACACTGACTAGTGTGACTAAAATATAAAAAAGACGTACAGAAAAGAAATTCCAAGGAAGAAGTAATTTGGAAAATGAGACAGGAGCATCCCAGAAGGTAGCATGAACAAGAGAGTTAAAGTTAAGAGAGCTTACAGAAAGCTATGAGGACAACCTCAAAAGAAAAACCTGAGGCTGATGTTGAATTATTTTGTATACAGGATGAAAGCCAAGCTCTGCCAAGTGAGTATGTGAGCAGATATAAGGCACATAAGCCTAAGGCATGTGTCTGTTCAGTGGGAGACAGAATTGGGACAGAGCATGTTTAAACCTTTTTTCTTTTCTCACCCATACATTATGCTTGGCTTTAAAATCTGTCTCCATTTGCAGCTAATGGACTAAATTTCATTTAATTGTAAAGCGTTTGAAGGGGAGATTATAGAGTACAGCAAATTTTTTCCCTGTATTTTTTATTCCTCGGTATGTAGTTAGATTTCAAGGGTTTGTAACTACTAGTTGAATGGGGATTTTAGGATTAGGTCTAGTAGCGGTATAGGATCAATTTTACTGTATTAGTTTTTTGAAAAGTATTTGATCTTTTCTCCATTTATTTTGTAAATTTGGTATTTATATCTGAAGCAAAAGTAGATATTATAGAATACATAGAGGCCAGAGTGACAGTTCTGAAATTCCCTTGAGCTTGCTGAAAGAAAATAGTCCTTTGGTGTTCTGCAGCTCTTACTGAGTAAGATAGCTAATGTATTCTGCAAAATGTTCTGTGTGCAAATAGGACCTCAGTCTATTCTCAGACAATGAGATTTATAAGGCCATATTTTCAATCAAATACATCACTTCCATATACAAATTGGCAAAGGAAGAATGTATGCGATAAAGAAAAGAGAATATCCTACACACTTGGGATATAAATGGAAGAAATTTTAATCAAGTAAGTCACTTGACTACCAAAGGCTTTTACTTGTAATGGGAAAATGCTTTAAGTGTGACTGCTCAACTTCTGCTCTTACTTGGCCTAATACCCAGTTCATGCCAAGGCCTGATGTGTGCTGGGAGCAATGCCTTTAGGTCAAAGCAAGGGCAACACGTTAGCAGGAACTCATGGCCAGAAAGGGGTAAAGGTCATCACGTAGCCACAGTCACCTGCAGCTTAATGTCTGCTGCAAGACCTGATTTCCAAGCTCAAAGTTTTAAATACATCAGCGTAACCAAAAGTTTTTGAAGCAGGTCCAACAGGACTGCTGAGGCTTTTGTGCTTGCTGGTGTGATAAAAGAGATGACTGTGCTGTGACAGGGGACAAAGGATGAGCTCTCACCATTGTCCAGTAACTTGTGTGTAGGTGCAGAGGTAAGTTATAAATTAGAGAACTTGTTAGTTAGACACCTCATGAATTAAGCAATGAATTAACAAATCACTTGTTAGACTATTCTGTACCAAGGGCACTGAGCCCTTGTTTGTCTTGTTTCTTGTTTTTTTTTTTTTTTTTCTTTCCTATTAAGCTCAGAAAAATGGGTAAATTTGAGATCCTGTGACAGTGAGTCTCCAGGAAATCCTTTTCAAACTACAACTCAGAAAGCTAATTTCATCACTTCCTGGAAGTAGTGTTCAGAGTGCACTGCACCAATGCTGCTTATCATTACATCAGCCTGAGCTTTTATCATAAGTAATGTATGAAGATAGTAATGGACTTCTTGGAATTGTGACCTTCATAAATTAAGAGATTTAGACCTTCTAAGATTTGTTCTTCTTTATTAAAAAAATAAATAAATAAAGAGAAAAGAAGAGGGAAAAGAAAAAAAAAAGAAGAGAAAATCACAGTTCAGCCAAATTTCTGACTGAATCAAGCCTGGTGACTGGAGTGGTAGAACTTCCTGAGCAGCCAAAGAGTTTTAAAAGTTCTCTGGTGGTCTTGAAACCATTGGGTAATATTGGTGATAAAGCTGCAACATGCAGGTAGGTGTTAACTAAAACTTCTGTGCATCTGAAAAAATGCAGCTTTGGTTTTGGCATGTCACTCCAGTGACTCTCATGTTTATTTTTTGGCGAAAGAGAGTGAATGACTTCTAAGTGGACCCTGTATTTAGGGAGGCAGTATCCAGTTCCTAACAGTTGTCTGACAGATATAGCAGCTGACACATAAATTGTAGTTATGCTAGTAACTCTGCTAGGCAGATGATCCTTGAGATGTCAAGTTTCATGTCAAGTGTCTGAATTTTGTATGCTTGCATGCTGTGCATGATTCTCCAAAATGCAAAACTAGATAGAGGGATGTAGGAAAGGAATTCTGCAGTCCATGCAGCCTTCAATACTGCTCTTTCTTTAATGGTCATACAAAAAAACCCTAAAAAACCAACCCAACAACCCCCCCCAAAAAAAAAACAAAAACCAAAAAACCCCCAAAACCAAAAACAAATTAGGATGTAGAAAGAGGCATTACATTGTTGGGAGTTGGAAACTGAATATTAGCCTCTGCTCAACAATTTGATATAATAAATACAGAACCTTCATTTTAGAGCATATTCTTTCTCCTTAGCCATGTTTAAAATCAAATCTCTGCTAAAGTTGTCCCCTTTCTGCTCAATTTAGCAGAGCTTGTTGGCATTCCTAGTCCTTGGGACAAGAGGTTGAACCCTTCCCTAGCACAGCTGTGCACATAAGGACACACAGGTACAGAGGAGACTTCAGTGACTCAGGTGTGTGTTAAAGGAGATTTAAAAAGTTGTTAATGGCACTATGAAGAAGTTTCTGCATTCTCAACTAGTGTGTAATTTCTGTTCTTCAGTAAAATAGCTAAGTTTAGCCCCAGGCAAAAAGGAATATGGAAAATGCTGCCATAATGGCTGTGAAATTTATTTTGCGTTGACAGAAAAAGCATAAACTGTTATTAGAAATGTTACTTGCTGATTAAACTGCAAACAAACACGTGAAAAACTCAGCTTTTAATCAGTGGAAAGTAAATTATCATAAATAATAGTGAACAGTAAATAAACATAATGATAAAATATATAATTTGAAGCTATTTATGCATGAAAGGTAAACAAATAAAGAAGCAGTAGTAGCTTACAGAATCTGATCTCAGATTCCAGAACATCTGTAATTCCTCAGTGCTTTCTCATAGATTATAAATAACGTTTCTGGAAAGAGAACGAGGGATTATGCCACTGTCAGGAAAGGAGGTTCTCAAGCTGTGCTAATGATTTTGTGTGTTTCCCAGATAGCAGTAGGCATCAGCACAATAAATCACAGGGAGGAAATGCACAAGGAAAAGATTCCCCTAGATGAATCTGATAGAGTCGATAAGAAAAAATTACAAAATCAGTATATATTGGAAGTGTTCCCTGGAAACATTCAAGGTGAAGTTGGATGGGGCTTCCAGCAGCCTGGTCTAGTGGAAGGTGTCCCTGCCCATGTGAGAGGGGTTGAACTAGATGATCTTTAAGGTCCCCTTCAATGCAAATGAGTCTATCAATCTATGATAATATTGCATGTTTCTCTCTGTGAAAATGCTGTAATATTTAGGTGCTGTTATACCATATTGTGTTTTTATTTAGCACTGGCCTTCATACTCTCAGATTGCCCAGGTTGTGGGATTAAAATAGGTTGTTAGTATGGGGTTTTTTTAATCTCAAATATGCTTCCTTTTACAAGCTTAACTTTGGTGTAAAAGTACTTGCGATTGCTTTTTTTCCAGAGAATTTTTTTTCCCAGTAGGAAGTTAATATTGGACAACACTAACAATATAATTGTCCCAGATTATTATTAAATTGTTCTCCAAAGTCCTTCCCCAGTGGGCAGTCCTGACTGTCATAGAAGTTTCCAGATGGAGAACCCAGGCTGCATTCACAAGATCTTCATGACTGGCTGCGGTAGAACAATTTAAGGCAACCTCTCCTTAGCTTTCCCCCTCTCCCTGTTCCTGGAAAGAGACATTTCAAACTAAAACCATCTTTGGGGGTCCTGTCCCTCATCTTGCATTGCAGTGGTTCCCAAAACCTAAGATTTCTGGCCTGTGATCCAAGAAAGGGTTGAGAGCATTTGCACTCGTATGTCCATATTCCCATAAACTCACTGCTGTTTAAAAGGCACTGGGATGAAGGTGATACCCAACTCTCTGGGCTACTCACGCTGCACCCCACAAAGCACTAGATTCTGTAGGAGGACAATACACGTGACTTTTGGAGTGCACAAACAGTTTTGTCTAAAAAAGTAGCAAGAGGTTTGAAGTCAGAGATCTTGGGACAGGCTGAGAGCTGCCATCCTACAGACAGCAGTCTTGATCTGTGCAATACAGTTGACAATAAATTTCTTGAGCAGTTTTCCATAGCAGACTGGGGATATTTCAGACAATTCTGTAAATACCTTGTGGAGGGCATTGGGTTTTCTGGAACTACTAGACCTATTATTAACTTTGGAGGTAGTAGGATACAAAAATACTGTATAATTGTGCGGTGAACAGAACATTAATTTCCATTTTACTCCATTGGCTAAAAGAGTACCTGAAACCAGTAGCACTTCACCAGCTAACCCAGGCAGCACAGAGCAGCCAGGGTTTGGCCTCAAGATAAACCACAGTATCTGTTTAAATGGACTAAAATAGAAGATGTATTCTATGAGAGTAAATCACGGTAACATACTGGTTACATATAGTGGCTAAACTACTATTTAATGTCCTAGCTGTTAACCTTCTGCTTCTGGTGACTCTTCTCTGAGCCAGCTGCTGAAATTCAAAACACACTTGCTAGTCAAGTGGTGAAAAAAAGATTAGAGAATGCCCAGGTGCAAACTGTTCAAGACTGTGAGGCTGTTTTCCAAGACAATTTCAGTGCAGATGATGCTCATAGACAACTCTGAAGCAAGAGTGAAATGGGGTCTCCAAAGGAGGGATTAACCATACCAGTAAAAGCTGAAGGGGACCAATATTATAGGGCTTTTGTATGGATGACAGAATTTATCTATCTTTCTTTACTGTGTGCCTAGTAACAGTAATGGCTAGGAAACCACAATGTTGACTCCAACATCAGATTTTTTTTCCTGAACTTTATAAACCCATATGTTACAAGAAGTAATTGGGTGAGAATTAATCATCCACCACTGCATTAAGTAGGAAAAAATCAGGTCCTACTTGACATCTCTGCATATGAAATGGGCTTTAATTGCAATGACTAATATTTCTAGCACTGTTATGCTGTATACAAGATTTTTAAAGAGGTGCTTCAAGGACAATTAAAGTGTTAACAACTAAACCCCCCTTTTGGACAATATATAGGCTCCCATGCTGGATGTTGCTATGAAGGGTGGTCTTAATATTCCTAAAGGCTTATTTGTGTCCTAGACTATTATTTCATTTGGAGTAAAACTGCAGGAAAACATGACTGTTGCTCAGTAATAATTGTCATGAAAAATCACTGCTGACTAACAAGCAGGTTTGTTTGCAGTCAGAGAGTTTACAGGGAGGACTGTTGTTTAAGCTGACTTGAAGAGTATGTTTGAAGATAAATGTGTTTAATCATGAAAGCCATGGTTCATTATACTCTCTACAATGCTTCTGTCAGCACCTGACTAGAAGCAAAATGAGACAGGTTTAGATTTAAAGGGGTCACTGCTGACATGCTGATTTGTGCCTCCCAGCAAAAGGTGAAAGAGGAAAATTAAACTAACATTTTGACACTAAGTGAGCTAGTTTTCTTCACTTAAACCCCCTAAAAATTGGCTTAACAATTAGTTTTTATTAAAGAGGCGAAGTCTGAAGTGGTGGACAAATGAAGTAACTCTCAAGAGTTACTCTCACAACTCATCTTGTAACATCACTTGTGTCACTGGGTTTTGCTGGTGTCACCCTCCTGCCTCTTCCTCCTTCCCGTCATAACCGACCCTGTTCATCACAGTTGTGCTTCTATCAGGCCTACTGCTTGGCACCACCAACCAAAACACGGTTTTCTACTGCAAGAATTTCAAATTCCTTTTTCCATTTCTCTTCTGCAGGACTTCCTTCCTTTGCCCTGCAGCGACAGTTGCTGATGACACTGTCTGATGCCATTGCCTTAGTGCGATGCCCAGCAAGGGAGCATTCAGCTTAGCCCTTACACTGCTGTAAGGGCATTGCTCTGCAGGCCAGCTGAGCTGCCATTCTAACAAGCACAGCACGTGCAAAATTCATGAGTATTAGGCCAGTCCATCAATGTTTTTAATTTCTTGTCCTTTGGATCCGTCAGATAGCAGCAGAGTTCACCTACACTCTGCCATCTGAGCCTACCGTTGATGAGGGGAGGGAGATGTGGAGTCTTGTCACTGCTTTAGGTCACAGCTATCAGGCTTCTGTATACAGTTCCTGGGGGAACTGGACCAGTGAAATTCTTGGCCTGCTGCAATTTCCCTCACTTTCTCATAGAGTTGCCCCCCCTAAGCAGGCAGACGATAGTGTGGTCCACCACCAATCCTAAACAAGTGTCAACGAACACATGCTTGTACTGAAAACCAGATGTATCTACACAGAAGTCCCCACAACTAGCAAGAGGAGAAGACCAAAGGCTTCTATTTTAAGAGAATATTTAGACGTGCTTTTGGTTTTTTTTGGAAATGTTCACCTGTTGGTTTGAATATTTTAGAGAACCTTAAGATTGCCATTTGACCTAGAGTTTTATTGGTCACAGGGGTAGAGCAGAGCATTTTTATGGACCAAGAGAAAGCACACTGGCTACAAAAGAAATGGTCCATAAAAAGAAGGAGCATTTGGTACTCTGAGGTTTTTTTTTTACTCAGAAATTCTAAGATTATCAGTCATTTTTCATTATCAGTAGCAAACTATTTCATGTTTGTCTATGCATTGTGTAAGGATGTTAAAGGAAAAATGGCCTCTTACACAGCAAGTATTCATACTCCATTTAAATGTAACCTCCAGGAAAATGTGTCCCTTGTGACTGTTTATAAATACCTCCAGGGACACACTGCAAGGTGCGAGAGTAAGGTGAATAGGTATATAAAACCAGATAAGAATAAGTTGGTAATAACTAAATTTTGGCTGAAAATGTGAGGGCTTTTCCTAAACATGGCCACAAAAGTAGTTCCTGAGCAGTGCGGAAGAGGAATGAAAAATGATGCTACTTTTATGTGAAATTCAATAATAAATTTATGATGGAGATTATATGACATGGTGCATTCCATAGCTTAAAGAATTCAGGAGGTCTTCTTCAAGTCTACTTCAAAGGACTTTGAGTATTCTCTGAAAATTGTTTATTGACCAGCTCCACAGTGTGCCATATATAATTTTTGATGACAGTGAGCAATGTGTGCTTTGTGAAGCATCAGTATCCAGCTGTTTGCAAAGCAGTTTATTACAAATTGTGCTAAAGGAAGTATATTGTTTCAAATTAGTCATAACTATTTCAGTTTTGTAGAGATATGATACCTTTTTTTTCTTCTTAGATTATTTTGAGGGGGAAAAAGAAGAGGAAGAAACATTTGCCAAAGTAGCCCTTGTCCTTGCATCACTGAAAGTGTTTAGTGCTGAATATTTCTAAGAATGGAGCAAAGAACTGCACGTGCATGTCCTCCTAAATCAACAACTATAAACATGTACCTGGAAAAGTTGTGAAGTGGCTTTGCACATATGCGTATTTAAGTGTATATATGGTCCATTCCAGGTCAGAAAGACATGCTTCAAGCTGTTTTGGCCCGTAATCAAACTTGAATGCTGAATATAGTTGATATTTTTCCACATTTGACTAAATTGTTCTTTGAATGGTCCATAAAGCACATACAATAGATGCAAAACTGTTAATACTGAGCAAACTGATAATTTAAGACTTTCATGACAGTCAAAAACCAGACAAGCAGAAAAAGATATAGTCAAAAACAAGAGAGACCTTGTAAGGGCATAAGGTTGTCCATAACAAAACAACCAACCCCCAAAACAACAAAACCCCCCATACAAAACCCCACAAACAAACAAACAACCCCCCAAAACACACACCTAGGAAGAGTTATTGTCAAAGTAAACAAAATATAAATTCTTAATTTCAGGCAGAGAAAAAGATTTCTCCAAGTGTCTGTATTTTGATTTTACTCCTAGTATGACTTGTTACAATGGGGATTATTGTGCCATAAATTATCCATGAAGCTGAACTAAGAGGCCATGGTCTCCTAGTAAAAAGGTAAGGAGGAAGAAAGGAGTTACCTAACTGCTGTTCCCTATGGTATTAGTGATTCAGTGAAGTGTTAGGTGGATTCATTCATGCCCGTGTCCATCTAGACTGGCAGGTACCATCAGAGCCTAGAACATGATCTTCACATCACACAATTTTTAAAAAGTACTCACTAATTTTTCTGGTTAATTTTGGATTAATCTCTACAAAAATGTAAAATGTTCTGTAAATAACAGAGGAAGCAGGAAATGATACTGCTGATGGTGGATTGCTTCACTAACACTAATATAGTTATCTCATATTTGCATCACCTGCCCTAGTCTGATTAAAATATCCAGAGGGATTTTAACTGCAATTTTTAATGTCTGTTGGTATATTGTGTAATAAATATGAGAAACATATTTTAATGAGACTTCACTGTGGATCATCTTGTGGAAAATTATTGCCGTCTGTATTCACTGCACAAACTGGCAACAAATGCCTCAACATAGAGATGCTGTTGCAGAGGGCTGCATACCAGGGCTTGCATAGTAAATGGGGGACACCAGGGAATGACATATTACCTACTACATCCTCGTCAGGGGATGAAAATTAGGAATTTGATGTGTAGTCATGGGAGGGTGGCAAACACCTTTGTGGAGGCTCATCAGAAGACCCCTCTTAAATGGATAGATAGGTTCTCTTCTATTAACTGATACATAGTCACTGGTGGGTGAAGTTCAACTCTTACAACTGTATCAGCTCTTAAAAATATAAACAGGATGATACTTGTGCTTTACTTCCCAGGGTGCACAACCTTGTGAAAATAAAGCTTTTAGGCAATTCTGTCTGTTCTCTATGGAATTAACAGCCTGGAAATTTTTTACAACAAAGTACCCTGAGACATGCACAGGATAAATTATTTTAAATGGAAATGAATCATGCTCCTGCAGTGAAATGCCTGCCTGAAATTGCTCAATAAGAAATAATAGGGAGTCAGTTTTATGGTGATGAGAACAGCACCCTGAGAGAAAGACTGGTGAGGGTAAAAGCTCTGCTAGCTTTGACACTCATGAAACATGGAGAAGATTTCCTCAGACATCACTGAATCTGCAACCAGTGGGTTGCAGCATAAAAGCAAGAAGTCTGAGAGCAGTTACACTTCTGGTGGTGGATTTTACAATTATTTTTAACAGCACTCAGTCATCAGGACAGCGTAGTGGTTAAATAATTAGATTTGTTTTGGATGCCAGCAGAAGAGGCAGATGTGCAGACTCACAATGGGAAGTAGAATTAACCCTTCAGAGTCATTAGGGTTTGCCAAGAAAATTAAGAGACCCCCCACCCCTCCCTTCAGACTGAAGCTGATGAGGAATGGAGAGGGCTGTGACACTGCAGGTATGACAGCCAGACAAAATAAAAGAGAAGAAAAGTGATCCAAGGTGAAAAATTGGTCAGAGCCAGCATGTATTTGCCATGTGTAGCTCCAGAACTATTCTAGCATTTTTATGGGTAGAGAGATGAGACTGGAAAGGAGAGAAGGTAATATTAGCAACAGATTATATTATTTGGCTGGGCTTTGCAAATGCCAGCAGTGTGCGCAGCATGAATGGGAGGGGATTGAAGCAGTGCCCTTAATTCAGAAGAATTAGAGCTAGGCACAAAAGGTTACACTGCAGCAAAAGGCAAACGAGAAACCCAAAAGCACACACAACATTTGTGAACTTTGAGTTGGATAAAGAAAGGTGAAGAGGCAAAAGCTGTGCCAGAAACAATGACATTAGCACTACAGAGAAGTTAAACAGCTAAAAGCTGGGCCATGGATCACTGGTCTTACAATAGAGGATGTGATTATACAATGGAGGATGTTATTATACAGGTAAGTACCAGCTGAGAAAGAATTTGTTCTGTAACAATGTGGAAGAAAAAGGTGGGTTAGGTGAACATGAAGCTCCTGGTTTCATCTACAGTGCTGCTGATGAAAGGATGCTAAAGTGACTGAGGAAGATACAGAGGCCAGTCCAGTAGACAGGGCACGAACCTGAGCAGATTAAAGCTGAAATGCTGAATAACTCAAGGTCAAAACTCTAGGAATGCTACCATTTCCCTAGAGCAACACAAGCCACGGAGGATGGGATTCAGGCTGCTAATAAAATACCTCAATTAAGAAATATGTAAATGTTTGCTTATGCAGAAGTTTTCCAAGCTCCCAGTAAAGTCAACAGAGATTCAGAATGTAAGTTGGTTACTAGTATATAAGCATCTAGTGAGACATGGATTACTTATAGATCATGTTTCCCATGTTTCAAATGAATATCTCCACTACCCAAAGGAGATATACACTGGGCAGAATAGGTTTGCCTAATAATGAATGTGTAATGGCATTGTAGATCAGTGGCTTATGTTGCTGAGCCTCCAGTGCCTGTAGCAGCAAAGCACAGAGTTCCAGTGGATGCTGCATCAATCTGCCAGTCCTTTGTGAATTTTATTTGATATCACTAGAGCATCTCAGATGACACTAGGTACCCATGGTTAGGAAAATTAATTCTGCCTCTAGCAATTGATCATGGTATCGGGGAAAGAACTGGACAAAATACAGGCTCTGATTTGCCCAGCCAACTCAGAAAAATTCAGATACTTACTACAGCAAAAAAACATTTGATCTTTGTATATCAGCTAATACTGGTACTACAGAGTTATAGAACAGACATTTTTAATACTTTTCTCTAACATATTAAAAGGAATATGTAAATGTCCTGTGCAAATTTTAAAAACTCCATGAAGAAAGTCTGTGTGTTTTAGTCTCACCTTAGATAAACAACTGTGTTATAGTTGGGAGCATTTAATATCAGGAGTTGGATGGCTGGAGAAAAACAGACTGGAGAAAACTTGTAGGAATGACACACCATTCCTAAAAATAAATTGAAAAAAATAATCTAGATTCACCCTTCCTGGTGCAGGCATACCACAAAACATGCCAGCTGGACACAGCCCTGTCTCTAAAGGAATATGCTAGACATGTCACTCACCTCTCTTCACCTCACATTGTCTCTGCATTTCTCTTTGTCCTAATCTCTAAATATGCAAGTGGTGTCTGTGGCAGGGAGGCAGGAGGGAGTCCGTGGAGAGGAGGAAAGCGGTGCCTGCAAAGGTGTCCCCAGTGTGGGGTTTGCCCTGGCTGTCCCTGAGGCCCATCTGCCCGTCTGGCTCAGCAGGTACATTGAGTGACATGAAGAGAGTGACTGCCTGTCACCTGTGTCACAACTCTGTCCTCCTCTGCTAAGGGAATGAGCTGACACTGCTGCACATTGTACAAAATCTTGTTAATGCCAGCTGGAGGATTTATTCTACATCATGAATTTGCTCTTGCTGAAGTCACAGCAGTACTTAAATGCTACTCTGCTGATGAAAGCAGTTGCATCAGGATGATTAAGTAATGAGGCAAGCAAAGATTAACATATTAAAAACATAATATGTGTGATAAGAATGATTTGCATTGCTTATGTAGCATATCTGTAGTTATTTCAATGGAAAATCCGGGTGTTACAATTTATCAGTTTGGAGAATTTTGCACAGTGAAAGAAAGACATTCATTCTTAGCTAAACTAAATCTCTTATTAAAGAGCTAATACTTGTTTCTCAGACTACAGGTGTGACTTCAATTATAATTTATAAACTACTAGGCATTCTATTTTAATGTAGCAACTATGAAACAATAGCAATTAAAGTAGTAGAAAAGAGGCAGTCTGTGAAAAAATTAAATGTGAGTTTCTGTCTTTGTTCAGAAAAAATGCTTGAACCCAGACAAATATACACCTCACAGATGCAGGTGACTACACAGGAGGCAAGGCACTGTGAATAGAGATGACACAACAAAATCTCACAGACCTTGATTCCACAGTCTAAAATATTATAACTACTTCAAATCCAGGAAGCCCCAGTGTCAGCTGAGCTACCTGGGCCTCTTTGCACTCTTACCTGTGTTGGCTTAAAAAAGAATCTTTTCATCTCAAAGTCAGGATGAAGTTACGAGAGTTCACGACTGAGCAAAACATACGTGTTTTCATTACCAGTGATGAAGATTACTTAAATCTTCCTGTTAGAAGACTGTACTTGCAGACAAATTTAATTCAAGTCGTTTAATGGAGAAAGAATGACTTTTACCAATTTTTTTTTTAAATGTTTCTGGCTCTGTAAGACAACTGCAGTTGAAACCTAAATTTTTTTCTGCTCTCGAAATGCTAATCAGGCCTTTGCCAATAGGAACTGGCATAGTGAGCAAACTCAACTCCACATAGATCAAAATACTGTAATTCGAATTACTTAGATCATAGGAGAGATAATTTTACCTTCCATGTATTTCCTGCTAGTTTTCTGGGTTTTTTAAGGTAGTACTTGCCAGATGTCCAATGTCAGTAATAGCTCTGACAACGACCTTGGAGCCTGTCTTTCTCTTAAACTTCTGCAGAGGTGAGCAAAATGGAGGTAAACAATTTTAAATACTATTACAGATTTTTAATTTATCTTCTGACACAAGTTCAGCATGAATCATAAGAATAACCTTATTTTCTTGGTCTGGCAATTCAAAAGCTTATTTTCTTTGCTACCAGAACTAGTCTGCCTGTGTTTCCACTCTGGTTCATCCTCTGCCAAGAACACTGCAGCCTTATGCTATGCCAGTAGAAAATTTTTCTAGCATAATTCAGGGAATTAATTGACAAGAATAATTGTCTGCTGTACAATTATTCCATTTAGTTCACTCTGTCTATGATAATTGACGATAAAACAAGTAGTACATGGCCCACCTACTCTCTTCTTGAGCCCTATACTGAAATAACGTTTTATTTTATGTAGGTCCTGAGTGAATTTCAATCTGATACCAAAATTCTGTGTGCTTCAATGGTTGTTGGAATTTAAATTTTCATCTGAATTTCCCTATTTGCCTGTCACTGTGTTATCAGGTTATTCTCATATCCACTCCCAGAAAAGGAAAAGTTCATATTCCCAGTAAAAGAGAGGGTAGACAGAAGCCTTAGAGAGATTAAAATTTGTTGGTGTTGATATAAGGAGATGCTGCCATGAACAGTAACTTAAATAAGGTCTCCCCTGTGTCTACTTAATGCCAAAAGCATGGCTTCTTCCATCTTGTACTCATGTTGCAATAAATGAGAGAAAAATGGTCACTTGAAAGCAATTGCTGTTTAAAATTGATTGTCGACATCATTCCCTGAAATGTTCTTGTATTTCTCCTTATGTAAGTCCACGTCTACCTTTTCTGTCCAAAGAGTATTTAGAAGGATCTCATAATCCTGTTGGCTCTTTTTTACAGATGTAGGAGGATGAGCAGTAATTCTTCTTTTGTGAAATCTGTGTATTGCTCTCTGGTACTTCATAATTTATTATAAGCTACTGTATTGCTATTCTTTCAATTAAAACACCTCTTCTGTACCATGACATATTATTTTGCACTTACTGGGGCCACACATGAATGTGACATGTCACTTCACTCACTTTGAGCTTCTTGAGAGGAAATCAGGGTATTTTTAATGCTCTTCGGACAGCTGAAATGAACAGTTGTTGGATAAATTCCTATAATTCAGTCTATAAACTAGTCTTAGTTACAATTTGCTATAAATAATGACCAAAATGGGAATGAACTGGATTTCTCAGTTTTAGGTGAACTCAGTTACAAACTACTGTTATCAAAGTATGTACTTTACCAGTCTAGAAAGAGTTGTCATAAAAGTTTATTATGATAGAGTAACAACTTTCAAGATCATCACATATTTGTTTACTCTAGCAACTATGCTAAAAAGCATATTTCTGCAGGTATTAGGGCTCATTTAATTTTAAATAATTTTAATTATTTGCTTCAAAACTGACAATATAATGGATTTCACAGAAATGTGTAAAGAATGAGAATGTTTGTCAGCACTCCCTGCCTCAAAACTGTGGGTGAGCAGTTCTCAGAAACATAAAAAGGGAGAAAAACCCAACAACTTGACCTAAAATCTCCATGTTACATCTTATGCCAATGTTACATCTTATGCCAATGTTACCTGCTATCCAGACATATGATGCACCATAGACTAAAACTCTGAAGAGATCTCAAATGGTTATTTAGTTCTGAGAGCCATATTATTAGCAAAGTTTTCCTAGTATCTGGCATGAGTCTTTCTAGCCTGTCTAAAATGAACTTTTCAAGCCTGCTGCTACTGGAATCATCAGGCGTGAACATGAACAGCAATATTTTTCCTTCCTTTTACATAAATCAATTATCATTTTCTTCTCTGAACTATTCCTAGTATTATAGAGTTTTCCTTGTAGTGCATTTTCCAAAGCTGGGCACAGTTTTAGGGCAAAATCTTTACCAGTGCAGTGCAAAGAGTAAGGACTGCTTCTTGTGTCTTGCAGGCCATATCCTAACATAGACACTCTTTTTAACATTAAGATGTTTTAGCTGCTTTTCAGCTTATGATGTCCCTTGAGTTTCTAATAAAATATTTCCTATGAACTGCTTCCCTAGGCATTTGTAAAATTCAATATCCTTCAATACCTTGTACTTATTCCAGTCGAATTTTGTCCTTGTTTTTCAGCGCTCTCCACAGTAGCTCAATTTGTGTCTCAATTCTGTCCCCAAGGTAATCTTTTTTTTCTCAGCCTCTTGTTATCTGCAAATTTAATAGCATGTACTTTCTGTTCAGTTGCCCAGGTGGTAAATGAGGTTATTGAGTAGTACAGAATCCAGGACATATTACAGAACGTCAGAATGGTTTGGGTTGGAAGGAGGACCTGAAAGACCATTCAGCCCTAAGTCCCCCACCATGGACAGGAACACCTTCCACTAGACAGTCTTGCTCAAAGCCCAACCTAACCTGGCTTTGAGCACTTTCAGGGATGGGGCATCCATAGCTTCTCTGGGCAACCCGTGCCAATGCCTCACCACCCTCACAGTAAAGAATTTCTTCCCATTTAAACCTGCCCTCTTTCTGTTTGCAGGCGTTACCCGTTGTCCTATCACTACACCCCTACTGAATAGTTCAACCTTCCATTCTGATAATCAACAAAAGATAACTACTATCTGAATGAAGTTTTCTAACTAATGAGATATTCAACCTATGGTAGTTGTATCATGTTTTAGAAAAGTGAAGCCTAATCCTTGTTTTGCTTATGAAATTCTATGCAATACTTGAAGTATGTCAAGGGCTTGCCTGAAAACAAATGTTTCTGTTTGTAATGCAGTCATGGAAAAAGCTATACGCGTTTCACAGTATTTGTTCATAACAAGTTTGTGTTAGTATGTCTTAATTTAAGTGCTTATTGAATTATTAGCAGAATATCTATAAACTATGTGGATTAGTTTATAAGTACTTGACTCCTTCTCAAGGAAAGGCACTGTGTTCTTTCTCTGTTTTCCACAGCTTCTCAAATACAGCAGGCACTCCTCTGATGCTGTTTTCTCCAGTTCTAAGTTGACATTTGCTGATGACAGTTGGGAGGGAGTGTCAACCTCCTGGAGGGCAGGAGGGCTCTGCAGAGGGATCTGGATCGACTGTAGAGATGGGCTGATTCCAATGGGATGAAGTTCAATAAGGCCAAGTGCCGGGTCCTGCACTTGCGCCACAACAACCCCATGCAGTGCTACAGGCTGGGGACAGAGTGGCTGGAGAGCAGCCAGGCAGAAAGGGACCTGGGAAGCTCAACATGAGCCAGCAGTGTGCCCAGGTGGCCAAGGCGGCCAATGGTATCCTGTCCTATATCAAAAATAGCGGGGCCAGCAGGACCAGGGAAGTGATCCTTCCCCTGTACTCTGCATTGGTGAGGCCATACCTTGAGCATTGTGTTCAGTTCTGGGCCCCTCAGTTCAGGAAAGATATTGAGGTGCTGGAGCGGGTCCAGAGAAGAGCAACAGGGCTGGTGAAGGGACTGGAACACAAGTCCTATGGGGAGAGGCTGAGGGAGCTGGGGTTGTTTAGTCTGGAGAAGAGGAGGCTTAGAGGTCTTTTCCAAACCAATCAATTCTATGATTCTATGACATTTCCTCCAGTTCTAAGCATGCTCCTCCTCTGTTCTACTCACTCTAAACTGTAGTTACAGATTGCAAAATGAATGTGTGAAAACATTACTCGTATTTTACCATATCCTATCTATATATAGCTTTTGTCAGGACAGAGCAGGTACAGATACAGTGTTGGCTAGTGGTGTGGAAAAAAAATAGGTTCTGCATTCATGCAGTTACTTTTTTTGCTGTGTTCTGGGAGTTGAAACATGCACTAGAACATACTGATGTAAGATCTAACACTTCTTCCCAAGCTTCTTTAAAAA
>VWZG01002891.1:0-60540 GCA_013396735.1 Grallaria varia | reverse complement strand
AAAAAAAAAAAAAAAGGAAAAATAGGAAAAGAAAAAAGGAAGCCAAAGGAAACCAGTAGAATGTTACATTTTGCACTGTAAGGACAATATTGCTTTTCTAGTGCCAGCTGGATTCTCTTCTGAATTGGAAAGTCTTTAATGTAATTACTTGAAACACCCTAATCTGACTGTGAATTCCTTACTGAGATTGTAAGAAGGTAATTAGAAAGTAGTTTGATTTTATTTATTTAATGTGCTACATTCACTATTCCCTGTTCCAATAAGATTATGTCCAATTAAAATGCAATTACTTCTAGACTTCCTCAGACAAATGACTGTAGAAGGGAGTCTTTTTCAGGGTTCGGAAACCCTCTCTTGTCCCCATTCACACTTTCCTATCAGAGTGTGTTGGAGGGGTTTGGTTTTTTTTTGTTTGTTTGGTTTTTGATTGTGGTTTTGTCTGGTTGGGTTTTTTTAATGAAGATAAATCAGTGAGGAACATCAGCTGGTGGAAATAGATGTGGAAGTTATCAAAGTGGTATTTAATCATTTAGAGGATTATCTGCAGTAATGGCTAGACTTTCCCTCTTGGCATCTCTGTATGCAGCCTCCCTTCTGTTCACCTTCATCCTTCCACAACCTTCTAGGCTTTTTTTTAATATAGTTTCCATCAGGGTAAGTTTTTGTTCTGATTGCTTTAAAGTATGATCACAAAACCAAGGTCACCTAATAATAAATGGAAAACTATGGAAATTCAAATATGAATTGGTCAAAGCCAACAGCCATGTTATGAAGACCTGTGAACTTTGTGGAAAGAATGATGGTGCATTTTCTCTCACCTGCCTGTGTATCCCCTCTTCTGGAAGGCTTTCTGTTAAAACACTAGAAGTTTGTTGTGGGTACATAAAATTTGTGGTGACCAGATTTCATTGTTAATTTGGGATCATTTTGCAAACAAAACTTTTAGAAACTTTTTTCTAGTATACCATACTTTCCATCTTCAACACTCTCAAAGTCATGTTTTGAGATCTTTAGGGTGAANAAAAGTAGGAGAGAAATTGCTTATATATTGAAAAAAAGGAGTGCCATTTTCATAAGCTAACTGCAGTCAGATGACCTATAGCAGGATGATGCTCTACTAGGTTTGGAAAACAGGAGGAAATATAGCAGCTGCTTCAAGGCAAGTGTTTGAATATATGAGACAATTTGTTCACTGAATATAGAAACTGTCTGTCTTTTCCTTCCACAACACTGGCCTTACGCCTTATGTGTAACAAGCATGAGATTCTCCACCAATGACAAATATTTCTGACCTTGGCAGATGTGTCACCAAAGGCCTGAAATAACCAAGACAGGCTGCCCTTCCTCAGCGAGACACCTAAATAAGGCTGATTTGGAATGCCAAACATCAGCATATATCTAAATGAAAAATTTGCTATATTGTGGATTTTTTTTTCTCTCCTTACAAGAAATGGCATTAGAAACACAACAATGTAAATTCATCAGGTTTCATTTTTCGTATGTGAAAAGGCTTGACAAAGGGAAAGACAGATATCCTGATGAGAGCAGTCTTCATTGGGGTGTGCAAATAAACGGCCTGTTTGTGTTGGATGAGAATGGGCGTGCATGGTGGACATTACTGGCACTGCTAAAGTTAAGTCTTGGGAAAACATAGGAGATTTGTATTCTCTTCCTCATGCAAAACTCTGAATGAAGTTTTCAGTGTATCTGTAACCAGCTCCTGAAGCACCAGATAAAATAGATATCAGTTAATCTCAGCATATCTCCATTTTATTAAAGAAACATCAAAGCAGCATTCATGAGCTTTAAATGCTCACACTTCCTAATGGCATGGAGAGTGCCCCTGAGAAGATGTTGTTTCATTTAAGTACAGCCAAAAATACTTTGAAGAGACACATTAAAGACTGTTTCTTTGCTTTTAGAAGGAAGTTTTACTTTGAGGAAAAAACTTCTTGTTGCATGGGAATCAAATGAACTTAGAAAGCTGCAGACCTAAAGGAACAGTTTCACTGCTTCTTAAATATCAAGTTGAAGAAACTCATTCGGACTCTATTCTCTTCCTTTTCACTATTATAGTAAATCAACCTAAACAGGTACAAATCCCAAGGTGCATTTCAGATGCCCACACATCTGTAACAAGTGAAATATCAGATGATGTCTTATTTAGCTTCCTATTTCCATTTGTAGGTCAGGTATGATCAATTTTCAAATATATCATCCTCAGAAAGGTGTCTCAGATACATCAATGCATTGCCATGAGCCCGTGATGACTCAGCTATCAGGACTTCTGTTTTTTTGCAGGAGACACTTTGACTGCTAAAGTCTAGAACTGTATTCTGTGAGGGTTATAAAGACCAGTGACTCACCTTCCACCAAGATTTGATTTAGACAATTAGATCTCTCACCTAGTTTTCAAATTCCATCTGAGTTCCCCTGCTGCAGTAAAAGTCACATTTTTTAATAGTTGTATTAATTATTTGGATGTTATCAAGCAATATTTAATCCTGTTCCTAATGCCCTCATTCTCAAAGTACCTGCTTTTCCTGTATCCGATATCCCAGGCCTTTTTCCCATTAATAATGATACCTTTCTCATCAGGGAATTTCAAGGGCACAGGTTGAAAGCCAAGGTGGCTGTCTCTCAGTCTGCTATCTCTTTATGTATGACAACAAACCCCATTTTTCCCAACATAAACTTTTCTCTTGCATCTATAGTCTATAAAATACATATCTGAAGCTCTGCATAAATAAAAACTACAGTGCTTCTTTTGTATAGAAATTAATTTATCCAAACAAGTAACATCAGATTAGTCTTGTTGTGTACTTCTAGCACTATAGTGTATTAGTGCATGTTCTAAATTTTTCCACTGTACTGTACATTCTTTCTTAGCAAACCTTCTCCTCCCCTCCCCACAGGTATTTGCACAGAACTGTGCAGACCCACAGGTCTTTGATTTTAACGTATGTCCTTTCTGTCCTGTCTATGATGTTATGACATCATAGAGCTACTTTATCTCTGTAGCAGGCTTTCGTCTCCTGTTACAGGTTGGCCACACAGCTCTTTTTTTTTGGTCAGCTAAAGAGCCAAGAACTGTGTGTACTTTGCCCATCTCTAAAGGGAAGAAATGAGTGCTAAGGCCTTGATGCTGGCTCATTAAGCAGTCAAAATACATGGTTGCAGATCAGCTGACCAAGCCATTATTTTTCATCAAATTTGTGAAGAGGAGTTATAGAGCTCTGGCTTAAGACGCAAGTTGACTTCAGTGACTTCAGTTGACTTCAGTGTCAGGTATAAGAAAGACATTCTTTACTTGAAGGCTGGTGAGACACTGGAGTATGTAGCCCAGAGAAGCTGTGGATGACACATCCATGGAAGTGTTCACGGCCAGCGTGGATGGGGTTTTGAGCAGGATGGTGTAGTGGAAGGTGTGTCCTTGTCCATGACACAGGGGCTGGAATTTAAGGTTCCTTCCAACCTAAAAAATTCTGTGATTCTGTTTTTATCTTTTCACCGATTCTACTGACTAGAAAGAACTACCTCAATATTTTTAACCCTGATCACTTGCTAATAGTCATGTTTCATTAGTAGTCTTAACTTTGCTGTTTATATGTAAAAACAGTGGCTGAAAATTAAATTCTATTTCTTCCCTTCAGCCTAACTTTACAATTCCAGATTTTGTTACTGTGGATTTTTTAAATTTTTATTTTTCATTCCAGTACCTCTTCTAGATACTGCAATATTTTTACAGACAGTTGACAATTTACATCCTATCTGCTATGGTTTGTCAATACTTTTCTTGAAAAGCGGCTTCTAAACAATCCCAAATAGTATTTTATAAATCTCAATTAAAAATTCTCTTCATTAGTACAACCTAAAATGTCTTCTATAGAAAATTATTCCACTTTCAGTGTTACTGCCTAAGTGAATTATTTGAAAAAGTGTGTATTAAAATAAAGAAGAAAACATAGTTCCTGACTGAAAGAATTTAAATAATATGTTTCCAATTTGCAAAACAATTCACTTCCCAAATTAAAATGATTTCTTCCATATATTTACACTAACAAACAGCTTACTTGCTTTCATATTCATAGCTATATTTTTGGAATCAAGTACTCTGCACTAGTGGTGGAGAGCTTATGATCAGTCCATATACCACAAGAACTGCAGAAGTCCATCCCATCCAAGGTGCAAGAACATCTGTAACAGGCCATCAGTCTGAACTGTGGCAAGATGTGTTTCAATCTTTCCAGTTTCAGTATTATTTTAGTACTGTGATTCAGATCTGCATTCAGCCACATCCAGGGACAGCAGGTCTGTAGTTTCCTTTGACAAAATATTCCTTTACTGAGACAACTTATCAGAAACCATTTCCAAATATATTAAGGACAAGAAGGGAATTTGGAGTAGTCAGCATGGAAAGTCAGAGAGGAAATGACTGTTCAATCTGACAGACTTCTATGATGAGGTGACTGGCTTGGTTATGTGAGGAGAATGGACCCTCAGCATGTTTGCAGGTGATACAAAACCAGGAGTGATGGATAAACAAAATGGGTGTGTTGCTATTCACAAAGTCCTCAACAGGCTGGAGGAATGAACAAACAGGAATCTCATGGAGTTTAACAAAGGAATGTGACAAGTCCATCCCCAGGAACCAGGACAGGCTGGGGCTGACAGGCTGGGTCTAACAGGCTGTAAGGCAACTTTCCCTGAAACAACCCATAGGTCTTGGCCAACACTATGTTGAGCACGAGCCAGCAATGTGCCCTTGAGACAGAGAAGGCCATCAGTCTCCTGGGCTGCATCAGGCAGAACATTGGCAGGAGGTCAAGGGAGGTGATTCTCAGCCTCTACTCAGCCCTGGCAAGACACATCCGGAGTGCTGCATTCAGTGTTGGACTCCTCAGTAGGAGAGAGATGTGGAAATACTGGAGTCAGTCCAGAGAGTGCATGTGAAAAGAGTCTGAGAGTCAGGATTGATAAATGCATGGACTTTTACAATTGAATGTGTCTGTGTTTCTTATTTACCCACGTATGTATTATCCTTGTTTTAATCCCTTGTTGTCAACTTGTGTTGTTATAGGCGGAATTAGCTGAATGTCTAGTTTAGGTACCCAAGCACTTACCCTGAGAACAGTGTCCTTAGTTAATCTTTGACAAACTGAAACATGAAGAAATACAGTTTTGGGCATGGGAGAAAACGAGAGAATATTTTCTCAGTGATCTGGACCTGCTTACTGAAGTCAGAAACATTCTATTTTAGATTATTCCAATTGTTTGTATTAAAATATTTTCTGCTTCCCAGCAGACCATATTTGTTCCAAGAAAATCATTTCCATAAGGTGAAATATTATTTCTGTATGATTTTAAGAATTTACAGATTTAAAAGTGAAACATATTTTTAAAATAAGGAAAGAATAAATGTTAAGAAATGTATTTAACAGTTAGTACATTTTTGGTATATTTCCATGGATATCATCTGAGTCTACATCCCTTGAAAACGACACCAATGTAGACATAAATCCTTGCAAATGCTGTCCTCTCTTTTTTCTTTTCTTGCAATTTTTGTGATGGAAATGTTTACTATAACATCCCATAACAAGTTTAGTAACTCAGCTTCCTATACAACTGCTACAGCTATTAGGCTATGGCAGGTTAATCTTCCTGAAGTAAATTAATAAGTCTCCATATAAAAGATCTTTTATAGAAAACCAAAGCAGAGAAGTAGTCAGTGGCTGTATCCGATAAATACAAGCAAGAAACATATTTGCACAAAACATGTGATTCAGATCCATAGGTGATACATAAAGCGCATGTGAAAGTTAGGCATCTGTTTTCATTTATGCATGGTTGAGGTCTGACACTAAATTATCCAGGTAAGATAACTCTCATGTTATCCATCCCTGTTAATACTCCAATAAGAGAATTACTCCATCTGATAACATTTTAAAACATTTAGATGATACCTAACTCTTGAAAGATAATTAGCTTGTAGCCCAAAAGAACAGTTCATAACCTGAAAGATTATAGAAATATCCACTTTCAAGTCATGTAAGTTAATGCATAACTCAAACATAAATGCACTAAGATGAAAACAATTGAGGTTGCTAAGAGACAAAAAATACCATGAAAAGTAAATCACTAGTTTTAACATCAGTTTATTCAAGCAATGCAGTTGAATGTATTTTCGAATCACTGTCTCATATGTGCACACCAAAGTCTGAGATTACACCCTGAGAATTTACAATTCAAGTGCATATATTCATAATAACAATGTTCTTTCATATAACCATTTCACAGCTTGAAAAAAGGCCAAGGTTTCAGTCCTAGGAATTCATGTTCTCCATAGATCCCCAGTATATCTCTGATTATGCATTGAAATGACGGACACTTTAACTCCAGTGAAAAAGTTAATAGGTCCCTGTGCCTTATGCCTGAGGAGTAATAGTCGGTTATACACTACTATTTTTTCCCAAGCGGGTAAATTTTTCTTTCAGTCTGTAACACCACTATGACATAGAGCCATATTTAGAAGACTGTAAATGGAATTAAGGCCTAGTGAAAAACAATTCATGAATTGAAAGAATCTAATACAAGTTTCTGGATAACATGTTCATGTATTGAAAGTATTAAACATCTAGGAGAAGAAAACTGCCATGGCGTTCTCTGCTCATTTAACTTTAATCTGAATTCCTGGGCACTAAGCACGGTCACAGAAAACCACAGCTGCAGTAACTTTGTACAGAGACCACTTCAGATGCTTCTAAATCAAAGGAACTGCAACTGACCATGTTTTGGTGCTCTTCTGCAGCCCTTAATCATTGTGGTTTCTGAGCACCTCACAGTGTATAATGCTCTGTCTCACATAATGGCGCTGTCCTTCATGAGATAGGAAAATAGTAGGACATTTAGTTTTTTCTGGTGCTGGTGCAATCAAATGTTCAGGTGCTTCCCCGCTGTGCTGAAATCCTCCATCCCTGCCTGTATGCTTAATGTCTCCATGAAGTGCCTGGGAAGCAAAAGCAGTGCCCAGAGCTGGGAGTGCCCAAAGCTGAGAGCAGCTAAAGCAGACTGCCTGTGAACCTACTAAGGTCAGCTTGTGGAGAAACAGTGAAAATTGGATATGTATTAAATGTCATTTCTCTCCAGGGCTGAGGTGCCTCATGCAGGATAGTAGAGAAGTGGCACTTGAGACTCTCACTTCTGAATCCTTTGGCAGGCGTGGCACCCCTGCTTTCTTTCTAAAGCAGAAGCAGGAACAGCTTCTTCTTTTAAAACTGGAACTGTAGTCTTTTGCTGCTGCTCTTGTGCAGTATTTTAGCACTTCCTCAGAACGTGGCACACTCACATTTAATTACCTCTTGTACCCTTGTGAATTCAGGCCTCTTTTGTCCGTGGAAACATCCTAGCTCTATGTTATTCTCGGGTTAATGACATTCTCCACTTCTCTGGATTTTGTTCTTGCTGAGCAGCAACAATTCCCAATTGAAAATGGAGTAAGATTCAGTTTTTGCCCTGCTCAGTGGGGTGTGAGGGTTGGAGGTGCAACTGCTTCATGGCTCTGTTCCTACAGAATTAAATGGCAGAAAGAGCAAGCCCTATAATTCTATAAACTGCAATTCACCTACATGATTTTCCAGCTTTGATTTATTGCTAATTACAGTCCTCCACAAACACAATTATAGGTCATTATATTTTAGCGAGGCAGCAGAATTTTCCGTGAGCGACAAGCTACGCTGGTGAGACTCTGATCACAACGTCCCACACAGCATGGCCAAATGAAGGGCAGAAAAACTGGATTTAACAGAGGGAGGGGATAATTTTAGACCTTTGACTTGGATACATTCGGAACTCAGAGCCATTTTGTAGTAAAGGCAGCCTTATAGAGTAATTGAGAACATTCGAGGCCGGAGCCTCCCTCACTCCCACATGGGCTCCCACCTTAGGCACAAAGTTAAATGCCTCAGGTAAGGAGGATGAATGGTGCCATTTTCATTAAGCTTAGTAGAAAAGACAAAAAGGCCAAATTATCATGTGCTGATGCCCTAGCAACCTTCCTATGTAGTGTCCTCACTGTAACAGCAGAGAATTTGGTCCCATAAGATTCCTCCCACTGTTTGCCAAGAGAAAGGTTAGGAATAGATGAGAACAAATATCCTGAGAGAACAAAATCTTCAGGATTTTTCATTGGATTATTCCTCAAATAGTGAAAAGCTACATGGAAAGCCTGAAACTAAACATTTCAAATCTCCATTTTGCTGGTAGAAATTAACCCCTTCATGAAAAGCGTAACCCAGGATTTACTCCACCTCCTCAGTGTGAGCGTCTCAGCTGCAGAACTCATCACTCCAGCAGCAACTTAGATGCTTTTTGAGACACCAGGTGTATGAAATGCTGAGTGGCTGCTCCTGCCATTCACAGTCCCAGGGCTACCGCACTTCTGTCAGCCGCTCACTCGAGCTGGAGTGTTTCAACCACCTCCACTTGGAATGGCTGTGGACAAAGGAGCACGCAAACCACTTTTTAGTTCTGCAGTTTCACGTTAACGCCACTGAATGCAAAAATGCATGGATCTTTACTGGGACTTTAGAGTGGGGCTTTTGAAACCTTGTGCATAGTAACAATGCAGGGGAACTTGAGGTTATGTTAAATGTGTTAGTGGGGAACTGCAAGATGTGTGTCCGTCCTGGTACAGTCATTTTGGAACCAGACCTAGTTCAAGACACCTCAGATGATGAGTAGGTGATTTTCATACAGAAAGTCCAAATGGGATTTGAGACTCTTGTTCACACTGGTGTCCTGTAAGAACTTGCCAATATGTGCTACTTCTGCTATGCAGTTTCTGCTAAAGATGCCATAATTATGTGTTATCATCAAGAATTCTGTTTGTCCTTGTGGCACCTTTTGGAAATAGTGCTGTGGAAATGCAGGGGTTTGTTCAGAACATCTTATCTGAGTTGCTGTAACACTTCTTTAGTTTATAGCAGCAATTTTAGTAAATATTCTTGTTTTGAGGATAGCAAGACTATAACAAATATGCAATCAGCATAGGAAAAGCATGCATAGGTAAGAAATCAAAGTAATGCTTCCCATCTATTGTTGAAATGGGTAAAATGTATGTAATATTTTTTTCTCAGACAGAATTAAAAAATATAATATTAAATTAATGAGTGCACAAGAAAATAGGAGTAGCATTGTAATATATTCACAATTACTTTGGAAAAAACATTTGCAGGACTTGCAGAGTTTC
Source organism: Grallaria varia (assembly GCA_013396735.1). Taxonomy (NCBI): domain Eukaryota; kingdom Metazoa; phylum Chordata; class Aves; order Passeriformes; family Formicariidae; genus Grallaria; species Grallaria varia. Next base: position 51,293 of record VWZG01002891.1, on the reverse strand, counting down.
ATTTGACTTTGCAATATTACATTCGGTGCTTCCAGAGCGTCATAGGAATGTAGCTATTAGAAACTTAATACTAGATTTTATTGTATATATGTAACACACTATATTGCAAAATACAGTATTGTTTAGATTATTTAATGCTAAAAGAATTAACTAGAACTGGTGATCATTGAGTTAATGCAAGTACAGGAAAGTCTGTGTTATCCTTTCCTTTCTCAGTTGACATTAAGAAGTATGTTATACATATGACCTTACAACCAAGCACTGAGATTGAATTTCGATATTACCAAAAAGCAGAAATATCAGAAATTGTCAGACAAGTCTGAAATATGTTTTGGGCTTTTTCTCATTCAAGCATTTGTTAGAATGTTTCAAAATCAAGAAAACTGGAAATAAATAAATAAAAATCTAATGTGTGGTTTTGTTTTGTCTTTTAATTGAGGTGGTATCAAACAGACAAAATAAGCAGATAAAGCTGCTGAAAGTAGACTAGACTAGATGACCTTCAGAGATACACTTCAACCAACATTCTTGTGTATTTTACCAACCTTCAATATATTACATAATTTTGACTTTCATCTCATTTAAGCAAGAATTCTTGCCTCAGCGTTGAGCCAGCCTGGGACTTCATTGTCCTGGATTCAACTTTGTGCTCTCTTACAGACTTCCTTGTGAGAAGCTTTCTGGGATTTGGAAAGCCCTTTAGCTCATCTCAGGAAATGTCTCTGGAGACATGAAAAGACAGCACTTCTAGATGTCCAGAAGCCTGTAACAGCATTGTCCTTGCACTGAGCTCAAGGTAAAGCAGAGTTAGCCTCCTCATTCATTATGATAATGACACTTCCAGAATAACATCAGCATGGACTGATTTGATTTTTAATTGAACATACTTATACAAGGTGGTCTTCCCATTTATTACAGAAGGGTTTCATGGATTTACTAACTGCGGCCTTGTATAGTTGATGAGAAAAAAGTTTTTTTCTTAAGAAGCAGGTATATCATAGCACAAAGGCTTTTCAAAACCTGCCTGAATGCTGGTATGTGAGATATTTGAACAGCATCTTTGATGGGTTGTGTTAGAAAGGACCTTAAAGATCATTTCGCTGCAACCCCACTGCCATGGGCAGGGACACTAGATCAGGTTGTTTGGAGCCCCATCCAACCTGGCCTTGAATACTGCTATCATGGAGATTAAAAGTAGGTAAAAGGAAAAAAAACTATAACAAGGGATAGATGCCCTACTGCACTCAGTACTTTCATTATTCTCGATAATTTTTTTAACAATAAATTTTTACTGAAAGGGGATTGCACCTAAAAATTTACTCAATATATATTTGGGATACTGCAAACTAATGCTGGAATAGAAGAACGACACTCTGACATACCAAATGCAGGTGGGATCTGCGTAAAACTTTTGCATATTGTACACAATCACATAGATATGAAATTGGCATATCGTGGACTGACAAAAAAGAAGCATTGAAATGGCTGCAAAAAGCGAATCCTTTTTGTGGATTGCTACAGCAATACATACCAGCTTTTACCAATCAGGATTTATGAAATCTCAGCTTTGATAAACACATTAATGTTTTCAAGGTAAAACAAAAAAGAGGACAAAAAATTACCAAGGCCAATAATAATTTACATATGCTAAATATATTTAAATTAGAAAATTATTTTAATCTCACAAAATACTCATGAGATACAGTGTCTAGCAATTTAAGTCAGAAAAGGTTGAGCAATAGAAAGATTGGTATAAAACTGTTTTACAACAGATTGTCAAGAATGTGATCAATTTTCTCTTAGAAGCTTTTAATTGAGATTAAATGTATTAGGAGACATGGTTAATTTAAGCATGAACTGCTAAGGTGGGTGCATAAATTATTGAGTGAAACAGTGTGTTATAATTTACCTAGAAGATCAAATTAAATGTCCGTGAATTATGGCTTTAAAATCTCTGAAATGGCATGGCTGACACTAATAAGAAAAAGTAATTCAAAAGCACTGGAGTCCATGAAACTTGATCAGCTCTGGCAGTTACTTTGAAAATTTTCAGCAGGAAATAAGAACTTGGACGGTTATGTTACTGACATGTATATCTTTGTAGGCAATTTTTGCAAACATACAAAAATGTGATGCATCACATGTTACTGCTCAATGTCTACTTAAATGAATGTCTTAATTTCTGATCTATAATACAGAGAAATAATTCCATTCTCATAGAAAACAAGAATAGCCATTTCAAATTTAAGGCAGATAAAATATTGTTCAGAAGAGGAATTAAGGAAAAAACCCAAACCAAACCAAGACAAAAGACCCCAAACCACACAAGCAAAACCCAGTTAATAACTATAACCCTGAAAGAAAAATACTCTTTCAAATCTATTGAGTGACTTTGAAAGATTTGGCAATATAGGAATACTTTTAATTTGTTCTCTGTGTTTCAGTAGGGTTAGTAATGATCAGTATTGTGGGACAGATATGTATTTTCTGTATAAATAACACTTACTGACTTGAGGTGATTCAGGACTTTGCCATTCATTCCAATTATATTAAAAAGCAGCATTTATTCATTACAGTAAATATTGAAGTATTTTTGTGATCCATTTTTGGACTACCACATTCAGGTAATTAATTATTGTTCATACGTTCTGAGAGTGATGCAGAGGGCCATTTGTAGAAAGTTGCATCGACTCTTTTAAGAATCTTCATAATAATTCTGGTTTTCTTGCCATTAACATGCTTTTCTTGGTAATTTTCCTCAGTACTAGATGTTAATAACACACAAAGAAAACTATCTATCTATCTATCTATCTAGATATCTATGTATACAGATAGATGTATTCGTCTACTTTATCTTCAGAGCACTTAAAAATGACAGAAACATGTAAACGATATTAAAATAATTGCATGCACCATGAGATTGGATAATTGTGTGTTCGATCTGTATTTGCAGCTATTTGTATCTGCAATTTTTCAAGTGACTCCATGAACACTTTTTGTTTCTATAGCAAATAAACATTAGATTATTGACTCTTATAAAAATATGACATCAGCATGTCATGCCATTCTTTCTCATTTCCTTTATCTCTCTTTCTTTCATTCTCTTACTTTGACCAGAATTTTCATCCAAGATGTAATAAACTTTCTGAACAGGAAGTGATAAATTTCAGGGAAACATTTTGGTTTAATTATAAAGCAAGTTTTCTTCAGGTCTACTTGACATTGCAAAAATATATTCTTCCTGTAACTTTTGGGAAAAAATTAATAATCTAATTTTAGACAAATACAGAAGAAGGATTCACCTCTTTGTAGTCTTGGCTCACCCACTGTTTGGTATCTTCAGGTCACTTCGTTTCCGCTTCTGTTAATGTGACTGCACTGGGAATTACTGAACAAATAATTTTGCTTTGTTGAGGCTATTTTATTTTCAAATCAGTACAAAATGTATGTTTTAGGAGCTCTTCACAACATTAAGAAGCAATATTTTGCCATTATCAGGCTGAAGATTTTTAGTGCTGTTTCTGTTTTTCATGGTGGAAAACATCAAAATTTTGATAATGCACTCCAACTTGAAACATAATTTTAAAGGTAATTTTATCTTGAACAAGCAGTTCTCCCACCAGAGGCAAGTTAGATCAATTTATTCCTGCTGTGAGAGACATAACATCTGAGAAGAGTTTGCCAAAGAATTTGCCGAAGGATTTGCCAAAGAATCTGCATGAGCAGTTTGAGTCGTCTCATCCTAGAGACTTCAGGTCTTTAGTTTTCTGCCCAAGGCCAGCTTAGGTTCTTAGAAAGAGGAACAGGCAAGTTGAAGAATTGTTATAATCCTCTGAAAGCATTTAAATACTTAAACTACTTTTGCAAATTCCGTGGCATGGTTGTTTTGCACCATTAGATACACATATGCTCTTGAAAGCCTTTCCATTAACAATTAATAATACAGCCACTTCTTTCAGCTCACATAACCCAAGTGTGTTTATAATAATTAAACATATAATTTGGGAAGACTATGCTTGCAAATTATGTTATTAATCATAGTAGTCATAGTAATCATACAAGTTCTGTTCAGAGGAATGGCTGAGTCTACCTTGCAGTTTCTTTTTTGAATTGAGACTTCTAGTGTCTTCTGTTCCATAGTAGATGCAATTTTGAAAATTATCCTGATGAAAACAGATGTTCTTTTTTCATTGTAATTAACAATATTATATCCCTTGGGTAACAGAACTGCTCTTTTAGGCATTTGGCTGACAGCAGAATCATTATTTATAGTGATTAACTCTCCTTCAAAAGATACCAGGTAGATGAAAATTGCTAGTTTTTGAACATTTTAAGAGCTAGTCTCTTACTGATAATGAAAAACATTTTATAGTAGAATTAAAAAAATATTGTCTTTCAGGACCCCTTAAATACTGGCCTAAGCTGGATGTGCAGAAATTCTTTGGCACATCTTTCATTTTTTAGACTAAGATCATATGACCCTAGAATGTATTTCCTATTAAACACAAATATTTTTACAGACCCTATTCTGACAATGGATTCTTTTTTTATAAATCAGAATTTTGAAACTGAAATGATCATATAAAAGGTTGGAGAATGGCTATAGTATGGAAAAATCAGAGCTGTGTGATCATTTAGTATTTCAGTTTTTCAGCAAAATTTGAAAAAAAAAAAAAAAAAAGGAAAAAAGGAAACACCAGAAAGGGTTAAAGGGTTGTGTTCCTGTTTGGCCCAGTTGCTTATAAAAATTGGTCAGGAACATAAAAATTAGGATCCATTTTGACTCCTTTACAAGATATTCTTCAGATTATCTTCCTTCTCCTATGAAAATGGTCAGAGTCAATGTTGTTAAAAAGTTAACAATTCTGAGCTTTTTGTTGACATTATTTCACTGCCTGAGAAGAATTAATCATTCCCTGGAGCACTTAACTAGGCAGTGTCGGGGAGTTTTGGTAGGATTGTCTTGTCAGCAGCAATCCAACAAAATTCATCACAAAAGGTGCTGGAAATTAATTACATGCGATGCAGGTATGAAATGAGATAACCTTGGATTCCTCTATCCAGGTGCATTTACCTAAAACAGAGCAAAGGTGGGAATCACCTTGTCGTGCAGATTCTGGGATGTGGGGATGGTACTTGTCCTTACCCGTGGCTCAGGGCAAAGTCCCTAAAAACATTAAAAAGCCCAACACAGCGGAGGTGGGACAAGTGGTACATGGAGAAGGGGCTACAGACAGGCAGAGTGGGATAACTGCATGTGTTTCTAAAGAGTTTTTATTGCCAACTAGCAGATTTCCATGCTTTGGGACTGGGGTCTGTGTGGTTGTACACAATTGGCTTCATCCCAGGGAAGTTGATCTCCACTTCCCAAATGTCATTGCAGACTTGAGCATTTCATTTCAATTTGTGTTTTTGCAAAGGCAAACTGCTCCTGCCACTGGAGAGTAAAATCATACTCATGCAGTGATGTTCGTGGTATAGACCCACTGGATAGATCTTGTTCTGTTTCAGGCCTAAAGTAGTTCTTTTCTTTGTGCAACTATTTCCTTAGATCTTTGTCAAAACGTTTTAAGGAAATATTTCTGTCAGAACTGCCAGAGTCATGAGATGGGCATTCCCAGCTCTCTCAGCTCAGCTCACCCTCTCTGGGTGGGGTAGGGCGTGCCATGCTGTCTGTACAACAGGGAGTCTTCACATAAACAGAACAAAAATCACATGAGCTTGGAAAAATGAACCTTTTGGGGTTAATCTGAAATTACATTTCCTGGAGTTTTGAACAAGTGCTAAAGTATTTCCATTTCATAGCAACTTTGTTTCAGCTGTTCGTTTTTGTTTTTTGGTTTTTTTTCTTTTCTCTCCACTTGAGAATAAACTAAAGAGGCATTATTCATACAGCTCATACAAGTCACTTGTGTATTTTACACTGCACGTACCGTCATTGAAGATAAAGACTTTTGTCTCTAATCCATTCTAAGCATTATATAATTCCGTGTTTATAAAATCCAATTCAGGGAAAATAATACAGAATTCAGGTATTACCTTTCCAGGATAAACTGCTGTTAGTATCTCTGGGTTTGCAGGTGCAATTCCTGAAATCCCCAGAGATTAAGATACTCACTCTGGGCCACACAAACAGCCCAAATGGGATTCTGAATAATTTTTCTGGGTTTTTTTTTTGGCACAGAGTTATCTGTGTTTCCTTTGGTATAGGAATTGCAATTACAGAAGTTTATGCACTTTATCAAGTTATTTTTTTCTGAGGTATGTCTCTGGAAGAGCAACTAAAATAAGCAGCAAATTGCAATGGATTTACACCGAGTTTTTACTAATGCCCTCCATACTTTTTATATTATAAATCTTCTTTACAGAGTTCTGCAACTTCATGATTTGGATAGGAGCACATGCATAGTTAGTTTGGCTCATAAAGTACATGAAGCAACAGCATTTCATCTTACTCTAGGAAAAGATTGTTAATTATCTGTTTTCAAGAAAACAGAGGCTGGTGATGCATAAAAGCAGCCTCATATATTTCTCTATTCTTGTTAGTTTTATCTTTCACTGTAGAATTTCCATGATCAACAGTTTGATTTATATCTCTCAGTTGCTGCTCTTTTCCTTTACAGGCAAAAACTGCGTTTAAAGGCTCTATTCACTTTACGTGTATTACACAGTTTTATCTCTAGGATGCATTTTAAATTGACAGATGAAAAAGCATTTCACAAAGTACTGGGAAAAAAAAAAATCAGACTTAATGAAGCCTCTGCCAGCTTGTGAAACTTCTCATTCGGGGAATGTTTGTATAAAAAGAAAATATCGCATTTGGATTTTAAAAAATACCACGTGATTAACTGAAATGTAAGCATAGCCCACTATTCTTTCAAGGCATCAAACAACCAGAAGGAGGAGGGATAGGCCTGCCAGAGACATTCTTGCTTAATCATGGATAAACCATGGCACTTTGTTCTTTCTCCATTCTTGGTTATAGACTGTAGATAATCTGGACCTCAAAAATACTTGACATACTTAGTAATATTTCTTTGTAATCCTTTCTTAAAAGTGGATATTGAATAGAGCACAGATCAAGTCAGACGGATTTTTCACATTAATTTTTCTTTAAAAAAAGTTTTTTCAAATTTTATTATTCTTTTCATAGGAATATCTGCAATGTTGTGCTCAAAAGTTTTAATATGAACTTACCAAAAATCTTTTCTCCTGCTGAATGCCAAAACTATAGAGATGCCAAAATTAGATTTGTATGGATTGCATATTTTGCATCTCAAAACTTGTATCATGATATGCAAGTCTCACCGAATTTTGAGGGACAGTTTGCTTCTGTAAAATAATATTAACATTAGTAACAAATTATGAAGATTAAATTTCTGATTTTTTTTCTTCAATAAAAGATTTTAAGATCACCAAAAATGCTCACCCACATCCTAGAACTACAAATATTTCAGGCCTGTAGCAGATCTACAAGAAAGCACAGAGCATGAAAGAGTTTCAAGAAATCTGCTGAAAAGTATTCTGAGGCACTGAATGCTTCATCATTTAGGAAAATGAGGAACAATAAAGAATAGTTAGTTAACTCAGGCTTTTGTACAATATTGTCATCAGGAAGCTGAATTGCTGCATAAAATCATGTTCTTGTCACTCAGGGCTTGAATTGATGCTGTTCTGTTGGTGCATCATTCACAAGTATGTGTGCTGGAAAAACAGGTCTGAGCTCCTGCATCAGCCAAGTAAGAGTTCTCTGATTCTGCTGCTGTAAAAGCAAGAGGCTGGGGGGAATATGGTAAGGAATCTTTAAGGTGCATACCAGTAGGGGACATATACATCTGTCTGGAAGTGGGATTCCCCTTTTAAAAAGTAGTTTTACACCAGACAGTGGCTATCCAGACAGGAAAAATTTGCTATTCTCTGTCTTTAGTAGGGATTCACTTCATCCAGCTTCAACTATTTGGTTTGTGCAAGTTGCCTAGTGTCAACAACATAATCAGTATAGGAGAGGAAAGGAGCTTATGAGAAAGCAATGGAACAGAGCAGTCACAATCCTTGTGACTGCAACTCTTAGGACATCCAAAGGAGAAAGAGAAATACTTTAATGAATTTTTAATATGTATCACTGGATTTCTTAGCAAAATGAACTTTGAAAGTTCTTTTAGTAAAACAAATAAGTAAACAAATGTACAGTGCCCTAGAAATTGGCAGTGGTTAGCTAAGTCTGTGCATGTCCATGTGCTTGTGCACATGGACACTCGTATAAACACATGGACAAAGCTCATTGGTTCCGTTCCCTTCAATCTTTTCACACCGAGAGCTGAGACATCTCTGAAGTGAGTATCTTGTGTTTGAAGACGTTTTCAATGCTGCTAAGCATACAGAGCACCCCATGCACTGCATTCAAAGTGTATTCTGCATGATAGAAAAAGGACTTTGCTGTTCCATACAAGGGAAATTTCTCAACATGCTTATTGCTCAGTGAGGCAATGATCTAAAAGTGCTTTAGAGGTGGAAGTGTTGTTGCATATGTACCTGGAATAGGAAAGGAGAGTCTTTCTCATGAAAACCATCTCATGTAAACAGCAAAGGCATTATTGACTTGAGAAACTGTAATGAGATCAGACCTCTGCTCTTGAGTTTGAATTTCTTTTCAGTGACCCTTATTGCAATTTTGAAGACTACAAACAGATAAAAAATTTCATTCAAACTAAGGTGGTCACCTCTCATGAAAGGGGGATTGCTGTAGCTTTTATTGAAGAAGCCATTATGCTAAAATTTTCCCCAACTATTTAGTTTGCACCTGAGTCCTACTGCACATTGCTTTCTGCAAAGTGCTCATCATTTCATCTGTTGTAGCAGAGACAGCCAGTGGCTGGCACTGGCTTTGTTAGACAAAGGGAAAACCACCCCTGTAGCTCCTCCTGCCCCCCCCGACCCCACTAAACCTTTGCCACACAAGCCACATATGCTGTGGAAAAATATTATTTTAATAGGGAAACTCCACTTAATATCAAAGGACTGAAAGGTATAAAAGCCACTGATTGTACCACCAAAGAGTTGCTAAGTAAGGTTGAAGCATAAGCTACGTAAAGAAATGAAATCCAGACATGCATACAGTCCTCTTCAAAAGCTTACTGTTTTCACAATGGTCACTCCGAGTGTTATCCTTGCAGGTTTTCAATTAGTTATCTTGTCAGAGTCCACTTAAAAGTGTATTTTTATTCCACACATAGTTAGCCTTACTCTCATTTGCCTCACTGACTGGCTATTATTATGCAAATGCAAGATACCGTCCCTTCCAAACAGTTTAGGTTGCTGAAGTGGTGGGAAGAGCTCTTTGAAGGAGAATCAGGCTTGGCATGTCTGTTAATAATTTGTTATGAATTTATCACAGATGACATTATCACTGGGATGGGTTTCAGGAAGCCCAGCCAGAATGTGCTTACATACAATTGGGCACTTCTGCCTTTGAGAGGCTTTTCAGGTAAGGACTCATAGCTCACACAGAAGATTTTAATACTGCCTGGACAAGAGTGGTAAGTAATGAAATGGAAGGCACAGGGAAAGAGTTACCATACATAATAGAAATAGAGAAAATTTATTTGGGTGAGTTGCAAAGGCAGCCAGGAGGCTTGATGCAGACAGTGTTGTTCTCCATTCTGCTTCTTATCTGTACTGAAATTTAGCAAATCAAAATTCTTCTGTGTCTTCATTTATCCATAATTTATCTTTGTCTCTCAAACTTGCTTCAAAGGTTCATTAATTAATTGGTGTTTGTGTAGTAATTAAAGTCCTTAGCTGAAGTAATTTGTAAGCGCTGACATGGTAGAAAAAAATACATATTGAACCTTACAGAAACTGAGGAGGGAGTTCAGTGGTAGTACATTTTATCAGATGTCAAAATAAGAAATGTAGGACTGCTGGTAGTTTTATTACTTATACTGCATGAGAATGGGAATGTAAAGTACAAAACCAAGTCATTGTAAATGGTAAAAATTAAACATACTAGCACACTAGACTTGATATTTTTTATAAAAGAAACCTATGAAATGCTAATAATCCCAATATAATTATTTAACACAGATGGTTGAATGATTCAGGTTTAACAATACAAAGCTGTGCACAACAAAACTTCTTGTGTGTTACACAGGAGGTGCTAAATCCTCTGGAACAAGCTCTGAGATCTCTGCTCAGACTACTCTCAGCCCAGACTCTTACAGGAAACTTCTAGTGGAAACTTTGTGGGTGAGGGTCATACTGAAGCACTCTGTGAGGATTTTTCAGCAGCTGAATCTGTGTCTGTTGTTCAGGGTTTGATGATTAAGAAAGGAGAAACAGAGTTCTTAAAACTTCTCAGATCTAAGGATTTCACTCAGAAATTAATTACCCTAATGGTAGTTAAGAATTAAGGCTTTAACATGACAGCTTTAATGTGCATATGTAAACTGTGATGCAGCACTAAGTCAGCGTCAAAAAAAGACTGGAACAGACTCATAAAAAAGGAGTGCATAATAGCTGCATAATACTATGTTTCAATATCTTCAGAAAACAGACTGTATAATAGTGACTTATTACTAAGAGATAATCAGGAACTTAGATTGCCTTATTTAAATTCATTACATCTTGCACTTAATTAGGACTGTTGAATAGGTTTCATTTCTACTGTATACCAGTGTTAACATCTAATAGCCTAATAAAAACCAGTCAACATGCTTGGGAAATGTTGTGCTATGAAACACCACCTGGATTTCTAGGCTTTCATCACACCTTCAGAACTGCCAGTGGTTTCTGACTAAATGACACAATGAAATAACCAGCAGCATAGTAGGTTTTTAAGGATTCTTATTCAGATGAACTTGGACACCTCCTTTCCTTGAGTAAGACCAAAAAAAAAAAAAAAGTTAGCTCTTCTTCAGCATTTGTTTTTAGCATGAGTGAGAGTATTATCTCTGTCATACAGATGGAGAATGTAAGGCATGGGGAAACAAAACAATATAACATCATATAGCAGCTAATGGCAGAACTAGGAACAGGTCCCAGACAGGTGCCAACAGGTCCCAAGCCTGTGTTCAACCCAGTAGATTGTGTTTCATCTGTTACTAAACTCCTTTGTGAAGTCTAAATAAGTGGCTTCAGTGGGACTGAAGATGAGAATGGGAATCATTTCCATAATTGTTTGGAAGGCTTTGTAATTCCTCTGTTGCTATGGTGGTAAATGAGATCCCGTGCATCACATGAAAAAGAAGGATAAATATGATAGTCAGAGATTCCTTTGTACTGTGGCAGTTCAATACTTGCACCTGAATCTTTGTGTTGTAGATATTACCCTTTCCTCTTTTGATTCAACATGTCACTAGTCTTGCCATGACTTGTCATTCCCCAGATGAGCATGTTATTTGCAGTCATAAAGAAGGAAGGTGCTGGTGATCAAATGAAACATAAAAACCAACACAATCACCAAAATAGCTTGGAGAGCTGCCATAGGCCCATTCAACTCATCCCTTTGCTTCAGGAAGAACTGCTTCAAGAAGTTTTCCAGGTGTAAGTTTCAATTCTGAATGTAAAATGTAGAACATTTCACTTCAGGTAAAATTTTCAAAAGCATCTAAGGACCATTTTCAGAACTCAAGCATGGAGGAAAATGAGCCTATGACTGTACCTTTATTGGTACATGAAGTAATTTAAAGCTAATGCCTATAGTCCTTTACTACTCTGTCATTAAATAGTTGGCTGATTGTACAAAGGAGATTAGGGTGCATTCATGCATTGGTCTATGCACAGAAATTTATTCCACCTTCAGTTTGACTTGAGCTCAAAAAGGCATGCATCATATTTGAACTTGTGTCTAGAAAGACCAAGTTCACCAGTTCTGAAAATCTGTTCAAGATCTATTTATCCAGGAGGCAAACAAGATACAAAAGAGAATTCCTGATGTGTACCATCCAAGTTTCATGAGTACCATACTGATTTTTCTTAAAAGGGGCAATTTTTTCAGCTAAATAGAGTTTAGCAACATATTGCATCTAAAACTTGAAGTGTGAATGTAATAATGAGCAGCAGGGGAAAGACACTGTGACTATAGTGCCAGTAGGATCAAGTTTAAAATACAGAGATTTTCATGAGGTCTTATGGTATTCAAAAGAATAAATAACTGCATTAGAAATCCTTGGTGTGAACAGATTTAGCTAGAACCTGTGCCTAAGGTCAGTGTTAAGCTGCTGGAAAGCTGCTAGGTACCCACCATTGCCACTGGAGCCCTGACCAGGTGGGCTGTGAACAGGGACTCTGGACACAGAAACACCCCACAAATGCAAAGCAGGCACGGCAGCTTGTATTGCAAGTTTAGCACTCATTGTGAGTGTCCAAGCAAAGGGTCAGGACCAAAGCTGTTACACCTGCCCTATTAGGGGTTTTCAGGTAACTGTTACAAGGCAGCAAGTAAAAATGGGTTTACAAAGCAATCGTAGCATAGATACATAGAAACATATCCCACAGTTCTAATGTCTCTGCTAATTCCTCACCTTGAGGATGAACTTGTTTCAGACTTTGGAGCCTCTTTCTCTTTATGGTTCTATGAGTCGTATTCATTTTCTAGAACAGGTGAATTTTGCTCTCAGTTACTCAAGAGAAGACAATGTACTGGGGGAGACGTGAGGGCATTGGTGACACCAGCAAGTGTTAATCACAGAGAGTGCTGCACCCTCAGTTCCCCATGAAACTGGCTCTGGACTAAATTATTACGGTTCTGTTTTAATCAGAATGAGAATCAATAATGTAGGGAAAAATACTTATTAGTATTGCTAAGAGTAGCCTTCAGAACATATGAATTGTGGACATGTATTACATTGTGTATTATGTTCATATTTCTTTCTTGCATCTAATGTAGCAATCTCTCTGTGTTTGGAAATTTTACCTTTTTCTATCCTTGAGCAGCTGCTGCCTGTTCTCAGCAGGATGGCAGTGGATGTTGCTTAACACATTCTTTTAAACAGAACTGTGTAATTGCATTTATTACAGATAAACTATATGGATTTTTAAAGTCTATTATGACTGATTGTCAAAGGGCAAGTTTAAGACTTCTTAGTTCCACAACTGGAGACTCAGCTCCTGTAATTTATGTCCTGAAACCTGTCAAAAGAGCATCTCAGCTCTTCTCAATTGCAAGATATGGTTTTAAAGTATTCTCACTTTGAACACAACACTTCACAACTGGGTGGAATCTAATGCTAATTTTAACCTATGTGAAAAACAGCTTCTTCCAGAGTACTGTTGAAAGCGCTTGGAAAGACCCTTTCATTGCTGCTTTGGTGGGTAAAAACAGAGGATACAGGCACGGGGAACGTCCCAGAACTGTTGTCTTTAAACTGGGAGTCTACCGCACTTATTCCGCCCTTATACCTGGAACCAATCCCTATTCTGTGTGGAGTCAAAATTAATTCTAACATTAAAGCCTAGAATGACTTTTAGCATTATTCCCAAGAGGCATATGAAGCGAAAGCTTATTTTCAAGTCCATCTTTGCAACCCAGAGTACTAGAAGCTTTTTTCACTGGGAACCCTCATGCAAGTAACATGATCCCAAGAGATGATTAGTGAAGAAGATGAGCAGATTCCTTAAGACTCAAGTTTCCAAATAGCAATTTACAATATACAACACTTCACTCAGAGACAAATAAAAGCAGTCTTGTGGTTCAGAAAACAGTTCCATGGGAATTCCACCCATGAATTTATTAAGCAAGTCCACAGCAATTTAGTGTCTCCAGTGAACGTGAACTTTTGAAGCAAGCTGTTGTCTGAAAAATCCTCTTTAGAATATTCTTGTGGTCTTGGCTACCAATATTTATCCATTGTAAGTAACTTAGCACAGAAAATTGATACAACCCATTATTACGGAATTTGATGAGCAATTCTAAAAACCTTCAGTCCTGCGAAGAGCACACAGCATGCACGCAGTGCCATCACAGTGAACAAGGCTGCCTATAGGCCTGAAAAAACCAGCAAGGTTTCAGGATTTATTAGGTATAAAATGTCAGGATCTATCAACCCATTAAGTCCTCTGGAATTTGGTGCCTGGATCTATAACTTATGATTCTAAACAAATCCATCAAACACTTATAGTATTACAGAACATAATATTGCAAGCACAAATTACTTTATTTGCACAATGATAATTTTCAAAGTAATTTTCAACAATTGCCAGTAAGCAAGGCAACACAAAAAAGAAATGGAATTCCGGTGGACGGATTCATAGTTGCAGGAGAGTTTTTTTGTATTATTACAAAATATTAACAACATATTGATGCTGTTCTAGCTCATCCAGACAGCTGGGATTTGCTTAAAACTTTTGTCCCAATTCTGCTAATACTCAGGATAAACTCCTGGTTCTGTTGTAGTCCATTGATGATGTGATTTCCATGGATTCCAGTGGGATCAGAATCTCATATCAATAGTTATCTTTCTGGTGGACTATCTCTGGGAGCTGATACCAATACTTTTTCAGTAATTCAATACTGTCTGGAAAGATAAACATGTCAATTAATAGGGGTAAAAAATAGGAGGTTTTTTTCTCCTTTAAGCATTTAACTCTAATAGTTTTTAAAGTACTTCAATCCAAATTCAAATTTTCAGGTGTAATTATTAAAATCCAAATAAAGTATCACAAAAAAAAAAAAAATAAAAAATCAAGGGGATATGTTTTGAAGTTACCAAGAATGGCTGTTTTCCAATTGGAGATTTAATTTCTTTCCAAGACAAAAAATCCTGTCAAGTAATAACTGAACATTTTGGTGACATTGTATCAGCAGAACATGACAGAGAAGAGTTTTGTGTGAAAAACTTCATCAGCTCTAATCAGAATATAATTAACCTTATGCCAACTGGCTCGTATATATTGGATAAAATTCTGCATTTATGTATTTTTAAATTCTTCAATATCCTGTCTTTCTGATTTTTCCTTAGAAATGTTTGCTAAGAACACAAATTACTTTGACAGAATAAACTAATTATTTTTTTAATTAATTTATTGTTTTTGCTAATCAATATTATGAAGTAAAACTAAGGAGGTTGCCTACTTGGCACAATATGGACAGTTTTGTGGGCACTGTGTCTTTCAGGTTAAGTTTTTGGTTTGTCCATGTTATATACCTTTTTGTCACATGAATGTGATCTACCAAAAGGATCCTATGGAGACCAGCAGAATATTCAGTTACACCATTTACAGTTAAAAATACAGTGGTCCATCTATTTATTAGGATTTTTCTTGGGGGAGATTAATCCATGTTGTAGTTTGGAGAACACAGAAAAGATTTAATATACATCATATGAATCTGGATAAATATAAGTGGCATGGAATGTAACAGGATCAGTGCAGGACAGTTGCATAGTTTTAATTGCAAATATTCTCCTTTTGGAGTAAAATCTCAGTAACACCTAATTTAGTAAAAAACATCTCAGAACCAAGGCGATGTGTGCAGAACAAACCGTGCTCCACATAACTGATGGATATGTGGCTGTGTGCAGTAGATCACTGCTGTAGTTTGCATGTAGTTAAGGTATTTTTTTGCAGTCTGTTTTCTTAAGCTCTGAGGAATCAGCAGACTGGTGAGAATCTGAGAACTGTGAGGTCTGGAACATGATGTTTTGCAGCTGTCAAGTTGTTTAGCAACTTTAGCTTGGTGAAGAAAACAGAGACCTGCTGAATAAACAATCAAAAATCTGGTAAACTTTACCTGGAAATACTGAGTGAATAGCTCACCTCTCAGTAGGTCTGCTTCATTCAAAATTATTTCAATATATTTCAAATTTTTACAAAATATATTAAGAAATTTTTTTTATTCCAAGATAAATTTTCTCTGTGAGAATTTCTTCAATGTACAGAACATAAGTAATCTTTAAAAAATTGACCACATCCACAAGATTTAACTTTCAATCCAGCCTTGTTTTTTACATACATATTTATCCATTCACCATTAATCCTACTTGTCAGGAATGAATTGAATCTCCCAGATTCCTTTTGTGGTGTTTGTGCATATTGACAGTTTGCAAAATCCCATTATATGTGGTGCATCTGGTTTCAGGGTATAAAAGAAGATCCCTGCATTTTCACTGGAAGGGAAGTGAGCATAACAACTCACTGCATTCATGTTCATATTTTGTTTCTTTACTAGCATTATTTACAAATACACCAACCATGCAGATACTTTACAAAGCCCAAACAAAAGTATCCAACCAGATTTTAATATGGCCATTTTATTATTTATCACTACCAAATGTAAGAGGTCAGTATTTTGGAAAGGTCTCTTCCTGTGTATCAGTTGTCATAAGAAAATGGAAAAAACCCCAGCCTTTCTAACAATGTAGATTTTTACCAATTCCTAATGAATCTTTGTAATAAGAAGGGGAAAAAAGTATTCCTCTAGAGCTGCTCTTCTGTCCCTCTGCCCTAACCTCATCCCACTCCTTTAGTAGTCCAATTTTGTGTTAAAAAGCCTCTATTAAATCCTAGAATTGTTATCCTCTTTTCTTTTGAGGTCTAAGTGGTCATGGCATGAAATGCAAACACTATTTCATCATTGCCATTTGCAAAAGGGGAGTCTGGAAATGTATATCTGTTTAGCATTTTTCCCAGTTTTGTTTCTCATGACTTCATGGGATGTGCATGGATCTATTACTGCAACATGGTCCAAGTTTTATGTGATGTCTGCTGTGTGGGGGCCTAAAAGGTGGCAGGTGAATGCTGAACTGTGCAGCAGAATTTATTTTGCTTAACTTTTACACATTTGCAACTTCTGGAGTAATTATCTAAGTTTCCCTGAAGATCATTGGTGGGAAATATCTTCCTCCAGTGTGCAATTGGTCTTAACCTAAATAGATAGACAATCATCTACAGAAGAAGCCTAAATAGCTATATGTAGGTGTTGTAAATGTGTAAAGGCAAGTGAAAATTACTTCCGTCCAATATGATATTCTTAAAAGCCCAAGGATGATATATCTCCTATCCAAACATACCTTCCCTCTTTTTTTTCCAGCCAGTATCATTTCATTGTCACTGCAGATGATTTGGTAACAGATTAGGCAGGTGAATGCTGCAACGCATTTTGCAAAGTCCATCAAAAGCAAAGTTTTCTTGAAAGAAACTGCAGGTGGGTCATGACCTGTTTCATATTTTTACTTTTCTAGATTGAAATTGATTTTACTTACATGATGCTGTGTAAAAGTTTGGGTTGGCTCCCAGTCGAGCCCTGAGCAGTCCCAGACAGCCTCTCCACATCCCCCCCTCCCGAAAACGGGGAAAGAGAAAGGAAAGAAAAAAAGTAGCAGAGGAAAATTGCAGCAAAAATGTATTTCTACACATATATATATATAATTATATACAATTAAACACTATATACATATGAGTAGGGACCCCAAGGAAACCCAATCAACCCCAATGGAAAAAGGGGAAAAGGGAAGGGGAAAAAAGGACAAAAGGGGTAAAACCACAACAGATATACACAATGGATGCTCAGGGGATAGCTTAACAAAATAACTAATACAATGAAATCTCTTCCCTCGGACACGACTCGGACAGAGCTCCCGGCTCAGGGCTCAGCCCACAGAGATCAGCGAGGCCCAAACCCTGAGAGCTGCTGTCCCAGAGCTGGGAGCGGGAGGAACGCTGGAGCCCCAGAGAGAGGGGACCTCCCCCTCACCTGTCTTATATGCACCTGATTATCTAAGGGAATAGGATGGAATACTGCCTTAGTTTTTGACCCCAGTTGTTAAGGAAGGCCTAAAGAACAACAAACCTCACCAAGGCCTAAAAATTAACCTATCACATGCTATTTTTAATGAATGCGTTTCTTGCAGCTTTTCATGGATGCAACAATTTCATATGTTCTTAGATATTATGGTGTTATTTAAATCCTTCCAAGCTATTAGAATTTTCACACAACAAATAATAGCAGATTTCTTAAAAGAAACTTCCCGACTACAGAACAGTAGTGATCCAGCCAAAAAGATGCATCTTGTATCACGAAGTGGAATGAAAAGTCTATGCTAAAGAACAGCCTGTTTTATGGGCTCTGTCTTTGCTTCCTAAAAATATTATGCAAGAAACCCCTCAAACCATTAGACTTTATCATAGCTCATAATATCACATTTATATCAAAACTAAAAGTTGCAAGCTTAAATCTATCCATCAGTTAAACTAATAATACCAGTGTAGGACACATTTCAACAGTGGAAGTGGCTTTATTGAATCTAACAAAAGACTATGATTAATTACAATTTTTTTAACTAAATTGTTTGGTCTCATCAAAAAAATAACACAAACTGTGTAAGTAGTGACCATCTTTCTTGAACTGCCATGATGTAAAAGGGGGAGCCAAATGTGGTGTAGACAAACCTGTGACACCTGTGAATTACTAAAACAGTGCCACCAACAACAGCACAAAAAATTTCTTGACATTGTGGGGGCATAGACAGACACAATGAATAAGCATCTTGCATAAGTATGTCAGCAATCTAACCTCTGTAGGCAATAATAATTTAATATTTTGAGAATGATCATGTTGACAAGACCAACTAATCTGTCAAACCTAGTGTTCTGCACCTGACAGTAAGACATGCCCAAAGACAGTGCAAAATAAGGCAAACATAAAATGGCTTTTTTTTTTTGTTTGTTTTTTTGTTTGTTTTTTCCCTAAAGGTCCAGTGAGTAATGTCTTAAAAGCATTTCTGGAATCAGAGTATCCTTTGCTTACTGAAAATTGGTATTAAGGCATTGAACTAAAAAATTTGCTGTCAGGATAGCAATGTTCTCTGATTATAAAGATGAAGCTTTCACCATCTGGCAACTTTGCTGTGACCATTCACTAGTACTTGCACCATGTCAGGGATGCCCAGTACAGTGAGGCTGGTACTCATAGAAAAAAGCATATGAGTTTGCCTCCCAGAGGTGCACTGATTGCTAGATCTGTCATGCCATGAGCAGAGAAATATTATAAACAGGCATGATAACTCCAAGCAAACAAAAAGCAAACAAAATCTACAGAAATGCTGCATGTTTTCTGTCGTGAAGTAATGCCATTTTTGCGCCAAACCAATGGCATGACAGTCTAACACTTGTGTAGAGACCAGCAGCATCTCATATTACAAAGTTTATTTTTGTCTGAATTTTAGAAAGAAAACATAGCACTTTAAGAATAAATGCAGTGGATAAGACTCTGCCTTCTTTTGTTAATTGCTACAGAAAGGAATCGATTTCCCAAGAGAGATCATGAACAGAAGGGTTATGACATCAAACTGAAGGGAGGGAATGAAAATCTTCTATCCTACACATCACAGTTCATACAGTGATGTCACATGGAATTTCAATTTCATAAACTACATGTAAAATATTATTCATATCTGACTGTCCCAACTGGTTGCAGGACACAGAGTGACTTCTCATTGAGATCTGAAATCATAATGAGTAAAACTGATTGTCAAAGGATGTCTTGGTAGATGCCACCACAGCTCAAACTATTGGATAGTGGATATATACAAGGAGAATATACTTATAAAAGACTTTATCTTACCCAGAATATTGGGTAGAAATTGTCAAATTGTTTGTGACAAACTCACTATGTAGCAGACTGTGTTGTCTCATGTTTTCTGTATCAGCCCTGTTTTCTTTCTCAAAATATATGTATAGCTATGTTATATATAGTTTGTATTATATACTATATTTTATAATTTTGTTAATAGAATTCAGCAATTAATGTATATAAACAAACTTCCTTGCAGAAATATGTTTGTGTGTATTTTCTTCTAAAGTTTCAATAATCAAATAATAATCCAAATTTTATTATATTATTTTCTTCTTTATGAATGCATGGTGGAACTTTTTAAAAAAAGGAAAATAATAACAGCAAATAAAAGATGGTAACTGTCTTTTCTTGAACAATCTCAACAATATGTAATCACTGATGTGTGACTACAGGCAGGAATTTCCTCTCAAAACAGTTATCCAAAAAACCACTTACTAATCTAGAAATACGTGAATGACAAATAATGGAAGGCATGAATGTAGAGGAACCAGACAATCACTCAGACGTTGTGCTGTGATACACCACATAATGGAGGAAAGCCTGTAGCCCTCCGGTGGAGCTGTTTAAGGTGGCACATCTGTCACGAAATACAACATTCTTTTCCTAACTCACTTTTCCCTGATTTCCAAACAAAGCTTATTAGTCCAGTCTTCTGCAGCAAGAACACAAAGAAGACAGGGTGACAGAACTACAGAGCAACACACAGAACACAGGCCTGCCTGCAGGTGCCAGCAGGGAAATATCTGTGACAGCTGTCAGAGGTAGAGCATGAACAAACAAATAAAAAGACATGACTGAGTTCAAAGACTTTATCAGTTTGATGCCAATTGATACTGCCTCATGTTTTCTCTGTAACACCGATGCTCTCAGACCTTAGAATTACAAGAAAAAAAAAATCATCTTATGCAAAAACAAGTATCTTAAGTTTTAGAACGTGGAAACTTCTCAAAATATTGATGCCAAGAGGTATTAAAATGCTCTACTACTACTGAAGTCACTGAATAGCAGCACCTACTTGTAGCAAAATAAACAAAAATACAAAATGGAATAAAATTCCAGACTGGATTATTTTATTTCTTAGAGCTTTGCTAAAAAGGGTAGAAACTGATTTACTGTGAAGGAATGTGATGCACATATGTAATTCAGAAAAAAACATAATTAAGGGATCATTTGTGGATAATGTAGAAAAGATACCTTGGACGGATAAACTATAGTATTGTTTTAATACAGCAGGATGAAATCTGGGGTATCAGCAAATATAAATTTCACCTTGAAGGCAGAATGGTGACGCTAATAGCCATCACATCAGGATCTCTAAATGATGAAGCAGACATAGCAGTGAGACATGATCAGGAGGTACTCACTAATTAGTCTGCTTTTAGTATTACAAATCTCTTCTATTGGACTCCTTTCAACATATTTTTTACATTTTGTGCTTTTATCTATTTCTCAAGGGAGGCAGCTAATTGCTAGTGTTATGATGAGTGGGTAACTGATAACTGTTATACGAATATCATCAATAACCCTGATATTTAATTAGAGAACTAGCATAACTACTGGTGTCATCTCTTAATATGACATAGAGACAAACCTCAGTGTTGACAGGGCTAACTCAAGATTTCTAGTATTAACCAGAAGAAAAAAAACCAATTTTTTTTTCTCAATATTAGAAGCTTCATACCTTCAACTTGTAAAGAAAACTTAAATTAAGATTAAAAGGAAATAGAAAATTTTGTCACTGGTATGAACCACATCATTGTCATGGTTGTATGAGATCATGTCAAGCTAAACAACTTATTACTAAAACACAATTCTATGTTAGCAAAGGTTAAATATCAGCAACAGTTTGCTATTTTTCATTCAATAGGTGCAATTCCATTATTTTGTACCTATTTTTGATAAAGCACTAACTTATTTGTCACTCTTTATGGTACTTGCTTATCCTTTATATATTTGTATGTCTAAATACCAAATCTGCAAGATGAGCACCACACACTGATTCTGCAAAGTATATATGTGAAAGGCTTCAGTGTATCATGTGTATCATGTTCTCGTGTGATAAATTCGGGTGATTAATGGAGATGCTTTGAACCATTTGGGCAGGACACAGAAGTTAATACAATGTCTTGCACGAACATGGAACAGACATTGAAGAGCTCTTATGCTATTCGTTAAAAGGAAAAAATGGAAATATTTTATTTCTTTTGGTAATGAAAGAAGGTAGAACAAGGGAAAAATCTAATTTTGATCTCATACTGCAAGTTGATTCATTTCTGTCAAACTAGTCTTGCTTTTCACAACACACATGATCTCTGGTCCAGCATCCCTTTCCATATATACTCTGGCTGGAAGGTTAAATACTTTTCCATTTCCTTGGAAACTTGCAAGATATTTTCCCCTTAGTTTTGAGTTCAAATTTCCTCCTACTCACTTGTAATAGAGAAGGAGTGTCTTATTATCTGTAATGGGAATAGAGGCTTGATGACTAGTAGAGTTCTTTATCTTTGAGCAATATGCCTCAGACTGCTGGGTTGAAAACACTGTTTATTCAAAACCCACAAAATTATGTGCAATGAAACTGAAATGGATTTAATGACAACATTTCAACTGCACTGACTTTCACAGTGTGGATACAGCACAAGTGGGTGTTAGTGCATTTCAAAATTTTAAAATTAATTGACAATATTTAATTATACCATGTAAACCAAGGCAAATGCAGCATGACAGATCTTGTGCGAATGTGTGTAGAAAAGATTTCTATGTTTCTAACAGTAAAAAAGGATAATGACTCTGTGGATCCTGTAAGGCATGTGTGTGCACACCTGTTTAAGAAGCCCTAGCAGTCCAGAAACAATGGTGCTCCCAGAAATCTGTCTCGCCGCAAACTGGAGTCCTGAGTATAAATGCCCAGGTAAGAACACATCCCTAAATTCTTTCTTTCTCATTGCAGACCCTACTTCTCTCCCCTCTCTTTTACAGTACAAAAATCCATCAGTATTTCTGGCCCCTGAAAACCGCAGAGTCTTCTTAGCCAAGACATTTTGGACAGCTTTTGAGCACATTTCTACTGTTTCCATGACCCAGTCCTAGTGTCTTCATCTAGCTCACTACTCCCCTGAGCCCAACTCCTCATTGAGCAGTCCTTTGCAGAAAAAAGGCCCATCTGTAATTTATGACAGTGATTAAAATTGGCACTTAAGTTTCATAAATGTATCCAGGCAGTTTTCAGTGGGAACAAAAGGAATACAGATATGAGAGCCAAACCATATGATAGGTTTGAGTTGGAAGGGAACTTAAAAGATAATCTAGTTCCAACCCGCTCCATGGGCAAGGACACTTTCCATCAGACCAGGTTGCTCAGAGCCCTGTCCAACCTGGCCTTGAACCCTTCCAGGGATGGGGCATCCACAGCTTCTCTGGGAACCTGTTCCAGTGCCTCACCACCCTCACAGTAAAGAATTTCTTCCTACTGTGTAATCTGAATGCAAAACAGCATGTTGGATCATGGCCAGAAGAGATATACAAGGGAAGAATTTTAGAAATAGGGAAGGTTTCTAGGTTGGTACAATAGGATTTTGCCCTCATTCACACTTAGACAAAGACAGAAATTAGCTGTGATTAGAGTTAGTAGTTGATAATAGCTATCCCATTTTTGTAGAATGGTTCAATTTTCAAGCTTTCTAGAAGCAAGTCTTGAGTTCTGTACTATGCAGTAGGAAAGAATCCCATCAGGCAGGTTACACATCTTTCACACCTCTAGGAAACCAGTATTCCCTTGGTGTATAGCATTGTTCTTTTCTTTTGAAATGATGCTCACAGCCACAGCAGTGACACTGCTTAGCCATGGCACAATTACACTGACTAGCACCTTTCTTGGTTTATTCAACAGTGAATTTGACAGTATTCCCAATGCAGAAAGCCAGGAAACTGTGACTGTGGCATGTGCTGTAGTTCCTTTGTTAGTACACTCTCCTCTGCTTACGTAACAAGACCTGAGTTAAACATGAGCAGCTAAACAGCATTCTACAAATCCTTGAAAGTTTCCTCAAAAGTACAGGTTAATGTTTCCACTTCCTTTTGTTCCTGAACAGGTTTAGATTAGTCTGCAAGTGAGCAATACGATTGCACCTACATACATTGTACTATACAGAGATAACCTTTATGTAAGTTACTCAGTGAGACTGAATCATGGTGGTACTGTGCTATTCTGGATGGCTTCTTTTGCAGCTTTCATTGCCATGGTACCCAAGTGACTTCTAGTAGTGCATTTAGCAAAGTTCCTGTCACTCGTCAGGAGAGTTCACTCTAGGTCTCATCCTTTTCCTTGTATAGGGAATAGGAGCTTTTAGCATTTCTTT
The DNA here is from genome assembly GCA_013396735.1 of Grallaria varia. NCBI lineage: Eukaryota > Metazoa > Chordata > Aves > Passeriformes > Formicariidae > Grallaria > Grallaria varia. The sequence goes on along the minus strand of VWZG01002891.1, from coordinate 27,365 downwards.
TTCATCTTTCTGAGTGAAATAATCTAGACTTGATTGAGTGAATCATGATGGAATAGTTTGTAACTTGCTGTCTGTAATAAAACCAATAAAAGTAACTCTAAACTACACTTCCATTTCACGCTAAATGCATCAGTTCTTCTTATCTGAGAAGACAGATGTATTTTCAGATTATGAACTAAAAAGATACATATAAGGGAGATATTAAGCAGGTAAATATTGCAAATTTTGTATCATCAGTAAGGGTTATATATTTTTTAGTTCAAAAGAATGAAGGGTTAATATGTGTAAAAGTCAGATAATGACTCAGTGGTGGGTTGACCCTGACTGGATGCCAGGTGCCCACTAAAGCTATTCTATCACTCCGCTCCTCAACTGCACACCACAATGAAAATATAAGCAAAGGGTTTTGGTCAAGACAAGGACAGGGAGAGACCATCCACCAATTGCCAACATGGGCAAAACAGACTCAGCTTGGGGAATTAATATATTTTTTCACCAATCAAGTCTAAGTAAAAAAATGAGAAATAAAATCTAAATCTTAAAACACTGTCTCCCCAGTGTCACAGGGGGACGGGCAACAGGAGTAGTGATCAATTCATCATATGTTATGCCACTCCCTCCTCCTCAGGGCAAGGACTCCTCACAGTATTCCCTTGCTTCCTTGTGGATCCCTTTCATGAGGTGCAGTGCTTCAGGAATAGACTGCTCCACCATGAGTCCCCTACATGGTCTCAAGTCCTGCCAGCAAAGATGCTCCAGTGTAGGCTTCTCTCTCCATGGGGCCACAGGTCCTGCCAGGACCCTGCTCCAGTGTGGGCTCTCCAATGGGTCACAGCTTCCTTTGGGCATCCACCTGCTCTGGCACATGGTCATCCAGGGGCTGCAGGTGGATTGCTGCTCCCCCACTGACCTCCATGTGCTGCAGGGGCACAGCTGCCTCACCATGGTCTGCATCACAGGCTGCAGGGGAATCTCAGCTCCAGTGCCTGAAGCACCTCCTCCCCCTTCCTTTTTGCACTGATCCTGGGGGTCTGCAGGGCTGTTTCTCTCGCATATTCTCACTCTCCCCTCTGGCTGCAGTTGCTCTTCTGCAGTAATTTTCCCTTTTCTTAAATCTGTTATCACAGAGGCACTACCATCATTGCTGATGGGCTCAGCATTGGCCAGCGGTGGGATCCATCTTGGAGCTGGCTGGCATTGGCTCTGTGAGATATGGGGGAAGCTTCTGACCCCTTTTCACAGAAGTCACCACTGCAGCCTTCCCGTCCCACTACCAAATAATACATAAAGACTCAGAAAAAAAAAGAAGGCTTTTTCTAGTCCTGTATTCACTCTGATTTTTTATATATATGTATATATACATATATATATATGTCTGGGAAATCCTGCAGTGAAGATCTGATAACTTTTTCCAGAACAGCAATTTCATTGCAATTCAATTTCCAATTTAAATGTTTAATAAAACACAGCATAAATTTCAAGAATGGCTAATTCATTAAAAAACAGAATATGTTAATCTCCACAACAGAACTACCAAGACATTAGCAAAGCCAGAGTAATATATAAATTTCATTTTGGTGTTGGAAAGACCTGCAAGAAGGGCAATGAATAGTTAAAGTAATACTCTCTGATAGGAATCTCTTTACTTGTCTCTTGCAGAAGGAAAGGCCCACTCCTTGCTTCTTCATCCCATCATCCTGTCATCGAAAGTAATTCTCTTTAACCTCACTAGCTTTCAGGTAGTTACAGAATGGATCATCATCTCCAGATTATTACTCAAAAAAGGCAATGCATGCAAGTTCACTCCTATTTCCTGGAACCATTCCAACTCAAATGTATCGAAAGAACTGTAAGTACAACAGGATGCACCACCTTTAGCCATGGCTCCCATCATCCTGTGACTCAGACTTCAGAAGCTCTGAGCTTATCCGACCTCTAGTAGAAGTACGTCCCACTCCCATAGTGCTGTGTGTTTTCATCCTTTAAATAGACAATGGAGACTAGACAGTTGCTACTGTATGTTGAAAGACATCTTTTGAAATATAAATCAAGTTGAAAGATTAGAATTTCAGCTCAGCAACTTCTCCTTCCAGGGTGCTGAACATTTTATGTTCCTACGACTTGATCTGCCTGGTGTGTCTGAAAAATCACACAGCTGTGTCATCACTCCACCTTATGACTGTGGCTTCAGGATTTGTGAAAGGTTTGGAGTCAGTGAGAAAGTAAGAGTGCCTCTGAGAATACCAGAACTTATGAAGCTGAAATAAGAATGAAGACCTAAGAAGGTTTGGGATCTAGGAAAGGTAGCAACTGAGAAAATGAGAAATGTCACCTGAAAGCTGAGAGAGACGCACAAGTATCGTAGGAAAGATGGGAAATAATTCTAGGGTCACTCAAACAGTAAGCGCAAAATTGAAGGAAGCAGCAGAATAAAAGAGAAGGTGACTGTGCAGGCAATCAAAGAATTTGATAACCCATCAGCAAAGTAGGATGGTATTTGCTATTAGAAAGAAGCAAATGTTCCACTGGGGGAGCAAAAAAAGAACAGAGTGAAGGGGGAAGAAGAGGTACCTGGAAGAAAAGATTTGAAACATCAGTCTAATATCAAATATACTAGTTGAAATGAAATAGAGAAATAAAAAATATCTTCAAATATTTTGGGAATACACAAAAAATACTAAGGGAAGAAGCACTGTATCCTCATAACGAGTAGAACAAAAGAAATTAAATGGTTATGCACAAGAGCAGTGGAACACATTCAGATTCCTCCCATCACAAAGTATTCTGTTACTGGCAAACAATTTTCTTACAATAAAAATGTGAGATATTGCCAACAACATATTTCTCAAATGTGAAGACTGCACATAACTTTGTAATATCTGCTTTATAGTAATATGAAATAAGAATCAGCATGAGAACTACAAAATACACATGGTATCATTGGTACTAAACATCCCATTTAAAATTAAATATTCTTAAACAAAAAAATAATGATTTGCAAAGAAATGAAGATTTCTAAAACCCATTAAAGAGTAATTTTAAGAGCCATAACTACGAGGACAAAAGAAATTTCAGAAATTTGACTGCAGGTATTTCTGAACCTCCTCTAAAGACCTCATAAATGAGCTGTAGATCTCTTTACACACCTCCTCCTCTTGCAGTTCAGTAGGTGAAATGAGTCGCAGTGGCTCAGTCAGTCATTAAAACCATGGTCTGGCAAGGGCTGTTGGAGAGCACAGGCAATGTAAGCCTGCTTTGCAAATGACTGTACTGAGCTTTGCCCAGTTATTTCCTCAATACATCACAAAAGCACAGGAAGGTGTGCATGCCTGAAGAGTACAGGGCTCTGTGCTGTTCCAGCACAAACACTGGCAAGACTTTCAATATGTGAACATGGTCAGGAACAAGGATTTTATTTGGCTGCACTGAATTTTTAACTGTACATTCACAACATTTAACTCTAAATATTCTCTTATGAAATAGCAAGTATTATATTTAACATGAAAGATGCCTGTTGGTCATATGTTGTTTCTCCAGTGCCTCACCTTTTTTCCTAGTAAAGCTGTAATTATGTTAGTATATTTCAAGTATTGTGATCTGTCTTAAGTAAACTATCATCAAACAAAGTGCAACCAGTGAAGCAGAATTGAGAGATACAAGTGAACTGAGTTTTGCTGAAGTGTTACTATTGGGTTTGCTGTTGGGTTTTTTTTACTATGATATGTGACATTCTGCCCCTGCACTAATCTGAATTTATTAGAGATGATTAAAAACTGGCTCTTTGAAACAGGTGAATGATGTTTGTAAGAGGATGTTTCAGAGATGAAAGAAGGAGGCAAAGAGCCTGAAAAGGAAGTTAAATTTCCAGGGAAATTTTCCAGTATCTAGGGAAGACTTGAATTTGCAGATTTTCTGCGTTTACTGGATTAGCATTAATTTTCACTTACGCTCCCCCTAGACACGGGAGCACAAGCACAGCGCAGCTTCTATAGCCAAGCCACAACAAAGCCGACAGTTCCCGTTCCCCGGCCGCGGGGGCCACCGCCAAGTCCTGCCGAATTCCCACGGGCCAGTTCGCCGGGATTCATTTCGGACCACCGCGGCCGCGAGCGGCGGCAGGTCGGCACCGTGCCCGGCGGGGCGGTGCGTGGGACATGGCCCCTCTGCGGGGCAGCGCCCCGGGGCAGGGACGCTCGGCGGGGAGCGCAGGTGAGGCACCGTCACCGCCGGCCCCGCCGGGCACGGTCGGCCGGGAGTCGGCGGGGGCGGCGCGGAGGGGCCACGGAGCGCCCCGGGGGAGGCGAGCGGAGCCCGCCGCCCTCCCATCTCCCGCCCCTTCCCGCCGGCCGGGGACAGCCGCGCCAGCTGAGGAGCCGCAAACTTTGCTGCTCCCGCTGCCGGCTGCTCCTCGCTTGTGGCGCGGCGGGCGGCGGCTCCCGGGGCAGCGGCGGGCGGCAGTGCCCCCTCGCAGCCGGGGCGCAGAGCGAGCGGGCCCGCCGCGCTGCCCGCCCGCCGCCGGGGCACCCCCGGTGCGCGGTCCCTGCGGCCGCGGGACATCATGAGCCAGGCGCAGCCCTACGGGAAGAGCAGCTCTCCGGCGCCAGGGGCCCGGCGCAACGACAGCCAGGACTACCTGCTGCTGGACGCGGAGCCGTGCGAGGAGAGCGCCCTGCCGCCCTACGCCTTCTACCCGCTGTGAGTCCCTCCCTGTTGCCCCTGCACTGCCTCCCGCGGGAGGTGGGGAGGCGGCGGGGCAGGTGCTGGCGGGCGGGGGCAGAGCCGCGGGACCCGCTCGTGGGCAGCCCCCGTGGGGACCTGTCATCTGCCCTCGCCCTCTCCGCCGGAGGAGCGGTGGGGATGTGTTTGGGAGAGGCGGAGGAGCAGGCTCGGCGCCGCCGTGCCCAGCTGGCACCGGTCTCCTCCTCTGCGCGGCTCGCGGTGCCTGCCCCGCTGCGAGGGATGCGAAGGGTTGCTTGGGTTGGGCTGTGGAGAGTGGGGCGAGAGACGTCGCTTGTACCTAAACCCGTTAGGTACAGTCAGTTGTAATGTAATTACTGAAATTTTAAGTCCTGCGGTCAGTTGTTCCCACCGAGAGAGCGCACATTGCCGGCACGTGCATAATATCATCTGCCTTTCATTACTGCGTTTTATCAAAGTTCTGTAGCCTCACGTAATTTCCTTATGTGAGTTTTGGCAGGTAGTTATCACGTAAAGCAGGCTGTAAAAACATATGCCATAAAAACTAAATTACATAAACATCAATTACAAAGGTTCCAGGACCCGCAGGTTTTTGGTTTTTTGGTTTGTTTTTTTTTTTTTAATCATCCAGGTCAATTGATATTCTGTGTTGACAGTGTCCTTCTGGTTATGTGCTGTCAGCATGACTTCTATAATTGCCACTTGTTAAAGCTATCCCACAGTGGGGGAAAATGGGTATTAAGCAATGCAAGATAAGTGCTAAAATCTCAGATGATTAACAGAAGATGTGTACTTTCTTTTGTACAAATTGTATTTTATTGATCAACTTGTAAATTTCTATTATTAGTCTCTCCTAATATTTGCTGTTTTATCTTTGAGCGACTTACCACCCACTTGCCAATTAGGTGGGTATAGGAAAGGAATAACAGCAATGAAACTGGGAATACTCACAGTGTTTGAATGTTTATAAACTCAGCTAAGAACAACCAGAGTTTTCAGAATTTGCTGCCGTATTGCTGTTCCTAAGTGTCTTTGTGAATCACTAATTCCATATATTCATGTAACTATAACAGCATACATTATTGCACATTGGACTTAAACCCCATCTCAAAATATATGAATGCATCTGTCTAATGAATCCTTTCAGGGAAAAAAACCACCAACAAACAACCTTATGATGGTTAGTTCAGAGATTGGTTCTCACTAGTGGACTTCAGCTTTGAACTAATATGGCAATTCTGAAGTTCCTTTGCCATGTATTCATTCAGAATGGTTGTGCAGCAGTGAAAGGATAGATCTTGCCTAAGTGAAGCCTCTCTTCAAACACAATGCACAAGTCTGTGGGGTGCTGCTATTTTCACCTCTGGCTGATAAGCCTGTGCTAGCAGCTCTTGGTCCAGCACACTCTCAGCATGGAGAGTGCCTCTCATCATCTCACAGCGAGCATAAGGAAAGCCTACATCCTAATCAAGTTACTCTATAAAGCAAGGGTAGAACTAAACACAGAAATTTATCTCCAGTTATATCATGTCAAGGCCCTTCTGTGGTACAGGTAGGTCCAGGACCCTGGAGCCTCTCACTGATGAAAGGTGTTTCCATCAATCTCTGAGAGAATAGACAGAAGCTGCCTGGTATTCATAGTGAGTGTAAATTTGAGGAATGTGCCCCTTCTCAAATTTGTATAATCACTACTTAAAAGGGTGCTTTAGCAGGCAGTGCTTGTATTTTGCGTACATGTTAGGTGTGGGGAAGCTGTGCTTTGGGGTTTGTCCGGATATGGAAAAGAGCCACTTCGCAGACATCCATAGGCAATGCCTACATGCAGCTGCTGCCAGGACTTCCTTGGCTGGCAGCGATGAATGCAGTCACTGAATAGGCTTCTTCAGGGTATGGGGATTACAAGCACAATTTTTGAATTTTCCTGCCTAAATTCCACCTACATCACATTTGAGGTACATTTTGCAGATCTGTCTTTTCAGCCAGAAGTCATTAGTTTTGCTAGTAGTCTGCAATGGCCAAGAACAAAATCAGATGGGCCATGTTTAGGATATATTTTTTTTTTACTCTTTATCATCTACATTCGGTAAGAATACTTTTCTTTACTTTTTTTTTTTTTTTGGAAGTCCTCAAATTACTGGTATTTCCTGGTGTTATGATGGTGATTAATGCAGAACAGTAATGCAGAGTACAGCTGATGTCCAAAAAAGCTGAGTTGTACCTCCTTTTAAACATTACTGAGAGCGTAACATGCTTACTGGTGTGATATGGCATGTGACTATTGTTTGAAAAGTAGTTTCATACTAATGAATAGTTTTTCTCAAGCTCATGCTGACTCTGTGTGTTGTTTGTAGAACATGTTTCATATGTTGTTTTGTGACTGCCATTAAGTGGTGTAGTGACTGGATAATCATAAAAAATCAAACCATTTATAGAGAACCATTTTGTGTACTTTTAGCTCCTCTTTCTGAAGAACAGCTCTATTGTGTCCAAGGTAGCTGCTACCTTTGTTGCAAACAAGACTTCAAGAAGGTACCTTGAACTCATCTGCTGTGCCATGTAGGGTCACGCCATCTTTTAGCAGTGGATGGAAGGCTTTTACCTTTATTTGTAGTGTGGTGCAAACCAAAATTCTAATGGAATTTTGTGCTGAAAAATCTTGCTTTTCTTTTGAATTCAGAACCTTTGATAAGGAAACCACAACTTAGGCAGTCTGTAGAATTTGTAATTAAATGATTTCCAAAAGATGAGGCTACTTTTTAAGGATTTAGTAATTCTGTGTTAGAAATGATATGTCAGTAAATACTTCCTTTCTAGCAGTCCTCTTTTATCTAGTCATGAAGTCTTGCCACTTATGTATCAAAAAATATGTTTTGATATACATTTCAGAAGATTCACTCCTGAAATGCAAAAATATGATTCTGTTGGGGGTTTTCCCTCTTATGCAAGTATTTAATTGGCAAAGAGCCCAGTTTTGAAATTCAAAACAGGATGGAAAGTGCCTTTTAACATCTCACCCCAAATCTGAGTGCTGATGTGCAGTGGGATTTGAAAGTGATAGCACTTGTATGTAAACTTCCCTGCTGAAAAAATGTTATTGAAGAACAGATTGTCAGTGTACTAAGCTAGTGAGAAGACACTAATTCAGTCAGACATCTGGTTATGTTGCTTATTTATACTTTGAAATATTTTGTGTTGTGAAAAATAAATGTTTTCTTATACGTGTGAGGAGGGATAATTGTGTATTAAAATGTCAGTTGTAAAGTAAATGAGGCGCACAAATTATCAGACGAAAACAGGGGAAAAAGGGTTCTGATGTGCCTAATTGTCTTGAGGCATAGATTTTTCCTCAGCTTTTGTGATTTTCCAATCAAGTGTTTCTCGGTATTATCAAACCTAGTACATACTGTAAGACCCATTCTTTGTTAAATAATATGTTTAATGGCTTCTTTCCTGCCTGCAATGTAACAGTTGACATAACATAATTTTTATCTCTAGTCTCAGCTCTCTTGCTTGAAATGACCTGTAAAATTATCTTCCAGACTCTTCATTAGACATAATCTCTTCAGGGAGTACTGTACAATGTGGCAGCTGTGTTTCAGATTGCCAGCCTCATTGCTGAGGTGCCACATCTTGTGAAAATATGTGACACTAATTTTGTTGAGATCAAAAAGGTAGAAGAGTTGGTATGGAGGTGGGTCATTTCCTTTTATAGCCTGGCACATGGAACACTTTCCTATGACTTAGGTTTGATGGATCTACTTCATAGTGGGCACTGGAAAAAAAAAGTCATGTCTGAATCTCTCATATTCTGAGTGACTGAATGTAGTCCCCGAGGTCTTGAGTGAAAGAACAACACCATTATTGCTAAGCCCCAGAAAATACAGCTTTTAGTTTGCTCTACATATCCTGCTAGTATGTAGAAGACAATGCTTCACTTTTAATGTTAAGCATATCTTTATTTTAGTTGGGCTTTTTTACCCAACATCTGTTCATTTCTGGTGAAGGCTTGTGGGATTTCTTGGGTTGGGTTGTTAGGCGCTTTTGTATTCACTGCGTACACTCAGTAATCTAACAGTGAACTTCTTTGCTCAGCTGCAATATCTAAACAGTTTCCTATGCTAATACTTCATTATCAATTTTACTTGAGCCAATGCAATGTATCTGTAAGTTTATTTATACCCTAGCTCTTGCGTAGTTACCAAACAAATGAGAGTCACCTCCCTGTGGGACCTAATTTTATAAAACTGGAAGATTTCCATGAAAATATAAGTCATTTGTTAAATTTGCGTGAGGATGGTGGGGTAGCGATTAAGAAATGTGTGGGATGTACATGGCATACTTTTCACTGTAAATGTTAATAACAAGCATGCTCTTTGTCAAACACTCTCCCAGCAGCATTTGCCGCCACAGAAGCCGAAGGTTGTAATAACTGGCTACTTGAAGAATTCCTGCCATTTATTGGTATCCCCAGGTAAAGGCGGCTTGGTATGGTGAGTCTGCGTCACCAAGCTGTGTTAGACTTTCCAACTCTGCAAACATGAGCAAAAGAAAATTCTGGCTTAAACTGTGTTAATCAAATTCTTTGTAACTTGGTTTCATACCTCAAGCTGTAATGCAGTGCAAGGCAATGACATAACAAAAGGCTTCAAACTTGAAGTGCATACAAGGAGTCTTACATACATGTTTGTGCCCATACCTATGGGTGTAGCCCCTCTCACAGAGAGTCTACTCAACAGGAGGCTTAAAGGATTTACATTGATAAGCAGCATTTAAATGTAAGTTTTGATAATTAAATGTGGACAAAAGGCTTAATAGTAATTAAAGGACATGCAATTTTCTATGGAATGGATTAACATTTTTGTCTTGCAGTAGAATGGTTATTATTTGTTTAGCACTGACAAATACAAGATTAAGTATACTGTTTTTAGTGAAATAAGTTATGGAGTATAATGTGAAGATGACTGAAATCTGGGTTTATTTTCTATATCCATTTATATACAACTGCAGTTTTTCATACCTTTGGTACAATTGTCAGCATGGCTTTATTGTGCTGGGTGGGGGGGAAAAAAAAAGCAAGCTTTGGCATTAGGAATGAAATGTGAGATTTACTACAAGAACCCTAAATAAGTGTAATATCAACTATTGTCATTTTTAGGTGTGTTATCAAAGCTATGTGAGAAGTGTGGATAGTTTTTTTTCTGCAAGAGTTGTATGTAGTTTCCTTTTGTTTAAAAGAAATTACTGATCTGTACTAAATACCAGTGTTGTAGATGTGGATTTGCTGAGTAAAAACTTTGATGTGGATCAGCCAGTTTTTTAATGTGGAATTGGAGTGATCAAATAGAAAGTGATAAATAGTAGTAAAAGTGAATCATGAAGAAGCAGATGTGACGCCCACCTCTTTGCTCAAACATTCCTTCAGTAGTGCCCTTAGTCATAATACCGTTCTCCTTTAAAAGTCATTAATTAAAAAAAAAAATCAACCTTGCTCACTGCCAGCTCAGAAGAAGATGACTGGAGTTCTCTTTTCTCCTTAGAACTTGATTAAATGCTGGTTTTGATTTCAGTATTTACCTTAGTGAAGACTTTAAAGAACTGAGAATAATATTTAAATAATATTTAGTATCTGTAAGGCTTTTCTATATGCAGGTATAAAGAAGGATCATAAACCAAAAAATCATGGTTAATGCGCAGAAAACAGAATACAGACCAGAAGGTCTGGTAATGCTACAGCACTAATAATTTTGCAGAATTTTCAGACCCAAGAGATTTCATGAAATGTTGTGCTTTGTTACAAAATCAGATTCATAGAATGGTTTGGTTTGGAAGGGACCTTGACAATCATTTAGTTCCAACCCCTCTGCTGTTGTCAGGGAGGCTGTCTGCCATATCAGGTTGCTCATGGCCCCATCCAGCTGGGACTTGGATACTTCCAGGGATGGGGCATTCACAGCTTCTCTGGCCAATCTGTTCCACTGCCTCACTACCCTCTAAGTGAAGAATTTCTTCCTAACAGCTAATTCAAATCTTTCCTGTTTTAGTTTTAAGCCATTCCCTCTTGTTCTGTCACCATCTGCATGTGTAAAAAGTCAAGCTCCCTTGTTTTTATAAGCCCCCTTTAAGTACTGGAAGGCCTCAGTGAGGTTTCCCTGAGGCCTTCTCTTCTCCAGGCTGAACAATCCTAGCTCTGTCTGTGTTTGTAACAGAGGTGCTCCAGCCTGCTGATCGTCTTCATGGCTTCCTCTGGACCTACTCTAACAGATCATTCTTGTGCTGAGGTCTCTAGTCCTGGATGCATCACCTGCTGACATTGGAGGTCTTGAGCAAAACAGTGGATCTCTTACAAGTGGCACCTCATATTCTTTTGAGTTAAGTCCTGGTCTGTTGAAGGTCATGGGAGCTATGCTTGATAGCCCAGGCGTTCAGCAGGCTCGTGTTACAAACTGACTCAGTTGTGAGTGACCCCCAACAACAGCAACAGCAGCTCCTCCAGACCTTGTGCACAAGGAGGTGCTCTAACAGACCTACACTCATCCCAGCTGAGGTAACCCAATAGATATGTACATGGCAGGTTGTAGTCCCTGGGCGGTACAGAAGACCTCATGTATTTCCAATCAGATGCTGGCTACTTGCTGGTAATAAGGCCAAACTACTATACTGTTGAATTGTTACTTTGAAAAGAGAGAACACTGATTTCACCATAACAAGTAGGAACTTGCCATGTCCAGGTTACCTCCCATTGTCTTGTATCAGCGCTGGTGTTAGTTCTAATGGACACTTGGTTGTGCTGATTTTCCTCCTGGTGCTGTCTGGGTTTCTCCTGTTTTGCGTATTGACTGACTTTAGGAATAATGACTGACTACTTAGAAGCTTTTCAAAGTATAAAATTTCCTTATCTTTGAGGAGAGATTTATGTTTTCTGTAAGATGTTTGACTGTGGTCTACATGTTTCAGCTTTTCTAGTCATGATTCTTCTCCCCTTATTTAGAATGGGTAGCCAGTTCAGACTGATAAACTTTGTTCATCCTACTTTGTGTGCATGTCTTAGGCCTGCCAAATGGTCCTAACCCAATACTTGGAGCTTTTTTTAAGGCTCTTGAAGTGTGTTGCAAACAGCCGTGTTGCCCACGGTCCAGCTGTCAGCCTTCCAGCTGCTGGATGCTTGGCAGCAGAGAGAGCAGTTCTTAAATAGCAATGCTTTAAATCATGGATTACATCAGTCAAACACCTCTACAGCACCTGGCACATGCAGGAGAACGTAACAACGGTACCACCAGTGTGAATATAGGAAATGGTTTTAACCAAGGTGCAGCTGGTGGGAGGGTGCTTTGGCAACTGGTATCATGAAGCTTGAAAGGTCTGTACCATTGAGACACACACTGTAACAGCTTCTTGCTGGCCAGGGAAAAATAAGGAGTTACAGCAACGTGGCAGGTATGATGGAGCAAGAATAGCAATGTCTTGAACTGACATCTAAGCAACAAATAAAACAACCAAAAATGAGGAAGAGAGAGAGTCTTATGTTTCTGAAGATACAGTCCATGTTACTTGAAACATTTTGTAGGGAACTGCTAATAAAAAAGTCAGCAGTAGCAGTATCTCCAGAAGTTCTGCAGAATGAGTGTTGCCTGTGGTACAAAGCTGTAGAAATTAATATTTTCCAATTTTCTTCAGAGAAGTATTTTAGAGGTTTAAATCATTTAGCAGCATCTGATGTGAGCACATTGGTAGGTAAGCAACAAAGGATGTGACAGTGAAATTTCAGTGCTGCTTTGTATGATAAAATAATAATGATCTTACCTAACAAGTTGATATATAAAATATACACTGGGATTTCTTACCCCCCAGATGCTTCCATCCCAGAATCAACAACAGTGTTTAATGCCTAACAGGAAGATGAACTTAAGAAAATAATCTAGGCATGGATTTACAGAGACAGTAAAGCTAATGCCTGTCAACTTACAAAGCTGTCTGAGGATCTTCCATGACCTGAGGTTTCTATGTTACTGATTTTACATCATCTCTAAAAAAATGCAGAAATTTCCCTAGCTATCAGTGAGAGAATTGATAATGTCTCAAAGGGAAAGAATATCCTTTGTGGATTAGCTAGTTTTATGCAGGATTTGTGACATGACTCTGTGGATCAATGAAGAAGGTGCTGGTAACAGCACTGCTGATTATCTGTGTGCCCTTATCAACCTCTGTCCATGACAAGACTTCTTACTCCCTGAATACAGGTCTTGACATCACCTTTCCTTAATGCTTCTGCAGTCTGCATTCAGGCTAGTACAAGCTGAAGTTGAGAACGTACCTCAGTTATAAGCAAGATTTGCTATGCAATTTTTTAAAATTTTAAAACATTAATTGCATAAAATTTGCATGAAGTTTGCATAGAAAACAGGAACTTTGCCTACTCAGGAATTAATAAAAATCTTAATTTTCAATGTGTTGGTGACCTGAATGCTCATACAAAATAGTTTTCTTCCTTTCACAAATTATTTATATGAATACAGGTTTTGGTTTTTTTCAAAGTGTCTGGTGACTGACTGCAGAGTTTAAGGAAGGATCCTGCCTGCTACTAGTCAAAGGGATAGCATAATGTTTTCTCCTCAGACCTGAAAGACACAAGGGTAAGAGTCTCATTTAGAGACATGAGGGCAGTTTTAGGGAATCAGAATTACATGGCAGATGCAGCCGCAAAGTGTGTTTTCTGAGTGAGACGTAGTTTCTGAATGAGTTCTATGTCTGGAATAGTTCTTCTAAATCTTATCGATATAGAAGGGGAGTGGGGGATAGAGGGAATGTTGCCCCAAATATGAATTTCCAGCCTGGGCAGTGGTACAGCACACCTGTAAGAGCTGACTGCTCTTTATGGTAAGAAATGTGGAACAAAATGTGTAGCGCTGAATGTCACCTGGAAATGCAATTGCATCCATCTTTCCCAGCTCACATCCAGACTCAGAAGCAGTTCTGTTGTTTATAAGGGGCATGGGGTGGCACTTGTGGTGTTTGATGCAGGGTTAGGATCCTGTCTCTGTATTTTCTGGGGTTGTACTGCTGTGCTATGTGGTGACAGCCAGCAGTGAAGCTCATTGAAACTTTATCATCACATTATACCGCCTGTTTGTGCTAGGTGAGTGTAAGCTTTTGTGATGGTCATTGGGTCTTTTCTCATGTTGCTCTACTTTTAACATTTGTCCTGAGCATAGAATATGAAAATACCAGTTCTGAGAATGTAAGAGGCAGTAAATATCAAATTATGACTTCTAAATACCTTACAAAAAAGGGCAGGGTGCAAAAAATTATGTAATTGGAAAGGATGTTTAAAAGGAATTTAGAAAGTTAGGGATGTACAAAATGAGAATGTTGTTTTTTCCACCTGTTTTCAGTCATCAATCAACATCTTGCTGAAAATTCAAGGTAATTGCCAGAAAAATCAAGGCCAGGTGAAGCTGCTGTATATTCTCATGCATTGGAACTAGATGTCACAGAGTGGGAGAGAGAGACTGTGGCACTATTTTCATGACACTTTCATATGCATCATCTAGAGAAATGTTATGTTGACTAACTTTATATCCCAAACATTATTGCTTCATGAGAGCATGACTCTCTGTTCCTCACACTTCTGCACTTACTGCTGTTGCACTTACTGCTTCTCCAGAGAGTACATAGTACAACACTTACAAGAGGATCATGATGAAAAAACCTCAACTTCTAAGTAAACAAAAATTTTAAGTAAAACTCTGAAAGTGCATGTTTTATCTTTTGGGGTTTTTTCCTTCTCCCTTCACTTCTTCTGGGAAACTTCTTCTGGTTACCTGATAGGCTTGGCAAAGCAGAACAGTTTCATTTTTCCAATAGAGAATAAATACGAAGACTGTATTCTGATTTTCTCAAGTCCTATGCAAAAATGAAAGCTGAGTAAGTTTGGAATTTCTGTTCATGTAAAATACTATTGGTTTTGTATCTGTTTTCATGGTTTTAAAAAATTGCGCTTTCAATTTTTTCCCCCAAATAAGTCTTGACAGCACTGATCTCAGAAGTATTCACCCTTTACATTTTGATGAAAAGTATTTCAATATGTCTGAAATAAGAATGTTTACATTTGGCTTGTTGAAGCCCCCATCAATCATACACGAGTCAGTTCAATATTAACAGCTTCTGATTTCCCCCTTGGATGGCTGTAGAGAGGACAGTTTCAGCTCTCTGCTGAACTCTTCCCTGCAATGAATGCATGACCTGACTGCCTCTGCAGTCAGCAGTATTCAAAGTGTATCTAATTGTTTGTGTCTGGTTGATGATGTTCTCTCAAGAGACCTGCCCAGGCAAAGCATTTGTGACCAAAACTACAATTCTGTCTCCCTCCACCTGGAAAATGTAGCTAACTGTACTGTGGATCTGAAACAAAGGGATACATTTCAGTAGAGTTACAAAGCACCCATATGAATGCTTTATTCTCCTCTACACTATAAGAGGTTTGGATTCAAGTAACAGAGCCTCCCCTTCTCAGATTCATTTTCATGTATTTGGTTAAAATCTGGTAAGTGGTGTTAGATAGTTAGAATTCCAGATGAAAGTTTGATTTTCAGAACCTGTATTCATCACCAAATAAATGGAAAGGCCACTTTGACTCTCTCATTTTCCTGATTTAGTGTATTTCTCCATCAGCAAACTTTTCTTCCAGCCCAAAGAGCTGCTGTTGTATTGGTTTTAACTCTGCTAGTGTATGTGCAATTTCATGCTATAAAATGCTGTGCATTGTTATTCTGCTTTGAGTCACTGATTTCTCTGGATGTTAGAACCACCATTCCTTATCACTTAACACTATGTAACTAAAAAAGTTTTAATTAAACTAAACTAAAAGTTTTAATTAAATTGTAGGTCTCTGGAGTATGTTGCAACCAGTATAATTTGATAATAAGTAGAACTATGTGAAAACTGGTTTTGGTTGGTATTTACCTTTGCATCTGAATTTCAGTGCCCCAAAATCTGTGCTTATGTGTCAGTTTGAATAAATACCCCTTAGGAAGATTTCTCATGTCTGTATTTCACCATAGTGGATTATGTAGTGGTAAGGTAGGTTTGTGGGGTGTCAAAGACCAAGTTGCAAGACCTGTTTCTACTCAGAAAGACAGAAATCTCAGTCCACAACTGCTACCTGACAGAAAAATGTCAGCAAGTCAGAACTATTCTCCTGACTTCTGCTAACTAGCTCATAGATTAGATTCCTTTCTTCAGTAATATCAAAGGCAACATGGTGCTGAGTGCAGGCCAGGACTTTTTAATCTCTTTTGAGTGGTGGGGGATTGAGAAGGTTCTTTAAGTTTTGCAAATGTCACAGGAAAATATCCTGTAATTATGAAGTAACGGTAACTGCTAAAGGTCTTATTTTATGTCTTTGATCTGTCAAATCAGATCACATCTCTCTTTTTTGTTGTGCTGTGTATTGGAGTCACCATTACATCTCAGATCTAACAAAGGCAAATAATCTTTTCCTGCTGGAATTGTGTGTGTGACTTGCCACCAATTCTGTTTTCACTAAAACTGTCACTGAGGTCATGATACCAACTACTTTATTTGTCCGTGGCAGGGAACAATAAACATCATCATTGTTTCTTTATTCTTGTAACATGATGAATTTTTAATAACAGTAATTAGATATGTTAGAAGTAAACCAAAGTAATTCCTTTTTTTACATTGTTTTCTGTTTCATGTAAGCACGCATTGAAATGCTAACCTCTTCTGCAGAAACTCTTCTTTATCCTGGAGTAATATTGCACCAATTTTTATTGGAATTTGTGTGTCTCTGTGTGTGTAGAAAACATATTTCTTCAACCCACCTTGCAACAGATAGTGCAGAAATAACTCCGCACCCTCCTTTTCACGGAATTCAGTTTCATCTTTTTTAACTCCTCTTACTTTTCTTCTGGATAACACCATTCTCATTCTTTCTGTTGAATACTGCTTTGGTTTTTTTCAAGCAGTTTTAAGGTAAATTTAATCATACTGCATAGGTTCTCCCATTTACTTAGCAATGCATCACATTTATGCAATAGAAATGGCTTATTCCTAAAACAGATGCAGGAAGAATATAGATAGGCACATTTCATTTTTTTTCCCCACAAACAGAGGAGGGGCAAAAATGGTCTCTTGTACATGAATACTGTTTATTGTGCAAATCTTCATTTTTATCTAAGATGGAAAAATTTGTTTAGATCTAGTGTTCTCTCTGAAGTTGATAAAAACCAGAGTTGTAGTTAGTGTTAACATTTCATCATTGTTTGATGCAGTTTTTCAGTGAAATTTTAATTTTGTAGAAATACATGGTTAGACCAAGATTCATATCAGGTGATGGACATGTTACCTTGTGCTGCAGAGTATAATGAATGAACAAGGGGATAAACATGTTAACTTCCTGAATCAGTCAAATATGACCGCTAGAATAATCTTACCTATTACCTTTTTTCAGTTCCATTCAATACCTTATTGCGTATCTGTGTTAAATAAAACACAATTATCTCTAGGTTGGTTATGGTCTTGACTATAGTTACACTCTCTTCTGCTCTCTTTGCAAAGCAGAAACAACTTGCAGTTTGTTCTTCCTTGATTGCAGGGCAAAAAATGTACATTCTGCTTCTGCAGAAGGGAGTCCTCTGTCACTAGACCCTAATCACTTAGCCAATTCCAATAGGTTTTCCTATTGCTCTTTTCTTTTCAGACATTTAAAAGATCTTTAGTACTTTTTCATATACTCTGAGTAGTCCTGAGGTTGTCAGTTTTCATTTTCCTAATAATTTGTTTACATGGCTGTCATTTAATATCTGGTCCCTTTTATCCACAGTTGTATCCCCTCATAACTTGCATATAATTCTAGTTCTCCTTCAGTCATGAGGTGTGTATTCAACACTGAAGGTCCACAATGTTAAAATCCATATTCTTCTCCCATCCTTATTTTATTGGCAGTTTTCTTCAGTTCAGAGCCCTCACTCATGACAGGTCAAGATCAGTGAGAGATACACAAACAAGAATGTCTTGAAAGATACCACATTTATAAAAAATAGCGTCTTAAATAAAAAAAAATAAATTGGCTGTGAATAATATTTTAGCATGAAAAACTCTGAATTTGGGGACTATACCTAGGAATTGATGTTATTTTGTGAGATCTTGGGGTTGTTGTGTTTCATATCTGCAGTTATCTGCTTCTCAGATTTCAGCTACATTTAATGTTAACAGTCAGATTTTCAAGAAATAAATGGAGACTGAATAGATCTCCTGAGGATAAAAGAAATACTCAATCTTTTTGTTACAACCCAGAAGATGAAAAATCTGCTTAAAGCACAATTTATTCTTGCATTGGAGTGCCAGTTCAGTGCTGACTGGAGGGCATATTCATTTGCCATATGCCTGTTACAGGCTCACTGGTTTGTGTTTTACATTATAAGTTTTATGAATAAACCATGTAGGTGTATTTCTCCTCAATCAAATAACCATTTTTTAATTTTATTATGCTCTTTTCTATCTTTACTTGCATTGCATGTGGAAAATATTAGAGTAATTGTAGTCACCACATTGTTTCCTGTCTCATTTGATGGCGTTTTTTGTAAACTCTGTGCTATGGGGGATAAGAACAAATCTACTGAGGGTCATGTGCATGTTTTTCTTACAAGATGCCCAGTAGTCTTGGTTCAGAACAAACAATAGAAAAAAGTGGCTAGCTAAAATTAATAAAGGTTTATAAAAAGAAAGTGAAAGTGATGTATTTAGACTTCTTACCTTTGACGACATTTCTCTGACCAAGCAGCAGAGGAAGCAGTAAGCTGAAATGGTATCTTTTAAATGCCAGTTGACATTGTTTAGAGGCTTGGACAGCTTGCATATGAGTTTAGTGGGAATAAGCATGTCCGAGCATCACACCTCTTAAATAAAAATCTACAGAAGGTCTGTAGCAGAAAGTCTCAGTGCCAGAGCCCCCCTTGTTAGTGCAATAATATGGCTAAGTGCTGCGCTCCAGCATTTGGCAAGGGATTGCAAACATTAGCAAAGCAGTTGAGTCAGAGTATGGCATTTTCAATCAAGGCACTACAGAGCTAAAGACACAAATATTTACTGCTTGATCTTAAATCTGTTGTCTGGAAAGAAGGGAAAATTCTTGGATTTTTCTGTTGGCCAGGCATATAAAGTTGGGAGGGAAAAGCAAGTGCTAGCAAGCATTGTCACAGGTGAGTCTTGTTTGCAAGGCTGAAATCAGCTTTGCTTCCTCTGTTTCAGTGTATGCCGGCTAATAATTTCATACTTTTTTTTGCGGTTGCCAAAACCAAGTTGTTATGGCAAGAAAAAGAAAGTGCTCTCTAAAGCTCAACTACTTCCGACATTAACAAAGAAGGCAGTTAAATAATGTTTAAATATTGAAAAATAAGCCTGTGTTGAAGAGGCTGAGAACTGAAGTGTAAGACGTAGCTTGTGAACTTTTTTAAGAGAAATGCACTAAATGTGTGACTGTAGCAATGCAGTGATCCAGCAGAATGTCACAGAATCTGGTTGGACAAAAGCAACAGTAGCTTCATAATTCAAGTGCTAAGATGAAGAAGACCACAGTTCTTCTGGCTTGCCCAGTTCCTTCATTCTGCCTAATCACAGCTGCCAGCCAAGCGATGTTTGTGTCCAGGGAGGTGAAATCCCAGGCCTGGAAAGGGGGCAGACAGCATTATAGAAGCTGCTACCTCGTCTGAGGCTGTCTCTGAGTATGGGGGCTCCATTCAAGCAGAATACTTATTAATCTGTGACCAGGAATGCGTGAAAGAATTGTTCGTAGTTTAAAAATGAGAGGACTACAAGGCCCTTGGTAATTATTAGTTTATTTGGACAAATGTGATTCCATGTGTGTAAATCATAGTTCTTTAAGCTTTTGAATTCATCTGTATGCAAGAGGTGTAGAGAGAAGTGGGAGTAGTGTAAAAATGTAAGTTATTTAAGCATGCCCATAAGTGTATATTCAACATTAAGGCCCCTCCAAGTCAGAAAGCGCTTGACCTTGTGATTAAGTCCTAATGTTTTTAATGGAACTAAGGTGGAAAGCACAGAGCTTCTTTTATGAACTTTGACTTCAGTTACAGTAAAGGAAACGGAAAGAACCCATTCTAATATTTTACTACTCTTATGCTTCTACAAAAATATTATTTCTAGTTTCACACATGTAGTGTATTCACTGTGCAGACCTTAAACAAAAATACAGTTTTAAATATATTAAAACAATTAATTTAATTTTCCTAGTGTGTAGATTAAACCACATTCTTGAACATGATTCTGGCATTCTGTGCTTCTCAAATATTTTAATTATGCTGATATTTATTTTTCTTCTATGATTTATTACATTTGGAAGCAGTATGTTTTCTGTGGTATTTTTTGGACATTAATGAGTAATTTAATAAAGTTGATAATAGTATTAGTTAGAAATTTTGAAAGATATAAAAATCTAGTTCCAGCATTTAACAGTAGTGAACAGTATTCATATGATTTGATAGAAGATGGGCAGGCATGGAAGTATTCTACGTATATTGAGCTAATCTGTTTCTGTATGTGAATTTTATAAAGCATGTTATAAGGCTTTAATGCACTTCTCAGTTTTTCAGATTTAAGGGGGCTAGAAAACTGAGTTGATTTTCATAGAGGTTGACAGATGCTTTGGCATAGATGAGCATTAGGGCTTTTATTTTCTAGGAGGTTTT
This sequence comes from Grallaria varia, assembly GCA_013396735.1. NCBI lineage: Eukaryota > Metazoa > Chordata > Aves > Passeriformes > Formicariidae > Grallaria > Grallaria varia. The sequence continues at coordinate 6,942 of VWZG01002891.1, read as the reverse complement.
ATTGACTGTGAAGTATTAGAATGAGAATTAATTTAACACTGATGGTTTCTTTTTGCTAGCTGAGATGATATAAACATGTCAGCACTGAGTAGTGGAGAATCACAATGTTTCATACCTAGTTGAAGTACAAGAAATTGACAATAAGAACTGCTGTACAGGGAAAAAAAATCACCCATTTGATTAATTTCAAGAAGCAAATGGGAGTACATAAGCACTAAAACCCAAACCTCGATATATCTGAGAAAGTCTTTAAAAACATAGAGTGTATCTTGGCAGTATTCAAGTTGTAGTATCTACTGCCAGAACTTCAGCTATTCTTACAGACGACGCTGGAGATGGGAACACCAGTGCTGTAGTTTTATAGTTCTCCTGAAGTAGTCTTAAAGCCTGTGTTACAGAGAAGTAAGTTTCAGCTTAATTTCATCATCTCACATCTCTGCAGTTTGTTTATTGCAGGTGAACTGGATCTGACTGGGTACTGCTGTACTTATACAACACTTTCATTTCTAGTTATAAAAATTGTGCTATGTTTTCTGCCCTTCTCCAGATATTTATTGGTCGATTTTTTTTTCGTGCAGGCTGAAAGCCTGTGTGCATTCTCAATTACCTGGATAACTTGCATTTTTACTGATTAAACTGCCCGTGTATGTGTTGTGTTGGGTGTTGTGTTTTGATTTGGGAACCTTAACAGGTTTCATTTTTAGTAGTTAAATATGATTGGATGATTTCTAATTTGCAAAACTACAAACAGTAACTTCACTGTCATCCGCTTACTTTAATGACAGTTCAGGCCTCTTTATGGTTATCTTTAAAGTTCCTATCAATTTATAAAAGCAATTCTGTAGGATAATGGGACAGGCAATGCCATAAATTGCAATTAAGTGGGACATAGCTAAATACTATGGTGATGATGGGACATTCATGGCAACATAACTGGGAAAAGATCAGTGGTTTTCTAACAGTTTACACCATCTGGAGATCATCCTTGTTTATGGCATTGACTGTGGGAAGGGAGCAGTGTTTGACAAGGTTTATGTAAATGGACAACATTGAGAAACATTGAAGATCAACATATTATGAAATTTAAAAAGATGTATTTTCATGTGTGCTAAGCCCTCCGAAAGACAGAATTATTTTAAAATTATGAAGGTTAGTCATTCTGATTATGGATTTTTCTTTTGTAACACCACTTCTAGAATGAGGGACTTGTTGTATGGGCAATTATTCCTACTGTAGAAATAAATGTATTCAATTACTTGTATCCGACATTGGATTTACAAGGTCTCTGATTTTGTGACTTTTAAATGAATTTCCTAAGCTTCAACATTTGATAAAGTTGCCTGTGTATGATCATGATATGTTTTTATGTGCATTCTGTCAACATTTATCCTGAATCTGAAAACTGTAAGTACTAGTCTGGCAGTAACTCAGTACCCACTTAGCTATGTTTTTTTCAATTGCAAGTATAACAACTTTCCTTAAAGTTAATGGTGACCTTAGAGTGTGAACAGCACTTGAAACATTCTCTGTTTTGAAGTTACAACTCAAGATAGATAGTGCACTACAACCAGGGAGCTTTCATTAGGGATTTCTGTACTGTGAGTTGACCTAGTTTTGATTTGGGGAGTTTCTGAACCAGATAGAGGCCATTAGTTGTTTTTCTACAATAGATGAATTTTTTCAACTCAGGGAAAACGTATACTCTTTGACATCTTTATCCGAGAGTGAGTTTAGTGAAGTAGATACTATCTATGCTTTCTTTACTTTAAAATGTGCATTTCAGTATGACCAAAATTCCTATTTAAGGCCTGAAGGCATCATTTCACTTGACGCAAGAATTAGAAATGGAATAGTTCGTTATATGCTGTATGAAAGTACCTTTCCATATTTGACATTTGTCTAAAGTTGCAATATTTGCTGCACAATGCATGAAGACTGGGGCTACTTTCAATTAAAATAGGTCATCCTTCTCATTCATGAGGCTGATTCTGATCCTTTTACTTATGTTGTAAAGACCCAGGCTCTACATGTGCCCACTGTAATATTTGGTCAAAAACTTGTTTGTTCTCCAGTTAAGATGTCTGTTACAATATCTCTAAATGATCTTCTTGGAAAGCATCAGAAATACAGTTGATACTTCAGGGAGTTTCAGAGTAGTTCTCTGATTTGAACTTTCATCATCACTGGACACCATTTTTGTAACCGCTTTCCTTAAACCCCTCAGGTTGCAGTGTGTTGTACATAATATTTGGGATCGTCAAGGTAATTAATTAGACCACTGGAGTAACTCTAAGGCCCCTTCAAAAGCAATAGAGAGAAGCACTAATTTTTAGTGCATAGTTTATATCAACCTGAATTTGAAGCTCTAAGATGTCTAAAATAGTGCACAGTAGGTGAGCTGTACCCCAGGAGTTTCTAGTTCTGTTGCTTAAAATGTAAGCATGGGGTCTAGCTTGTGTGCCCCTTTCCCCATTGTACTTACTATGTATATTTATTTAGATAACTGCATAGAAATGCAGAGCCCATATCTTAATGGTGGTGTAACACTCAAACGTATACATTACTTTTGTTTAAATTCATCTCCCAAGCAAATTAAATGGAAAGCAAATTAAATGGAACGTCTGAACTTGATGTAGAACACTCAACTAGGGAACCCATTACAACACCTTGAGACATGCTTGAACATCCTAAGTATGTTCAATAACTAGAAATTTATGAAATATGACCCATAAAAAATAAGCTACATTTCAGTCCAAAAAGGCTCAGGAGGGAATTAGAAGACTGTCTCTTAAAATGAAATTTCATCTTGTGGAGTTGATTCAAAGCATGGTTTGAAAGGAATAGGGAAATACTAAAATAATTTTTCCCAAAGCTAACAAACTCAGTTTCTAAAAGCAAACAATCTTTTCTCTGACCTTTCAGTTTTTAGTAGATCTATCAAATAAGGGTGATATTTTGTGAATGGTAGATGTACCAATCTCGTTTTAAGAACAGAACACAAAGTTTTAGACAAAAAATTGAAGGAAAGGATAATTAGACAAAATGAAAGGCAATGCATTGCCAACTCCAACAAGATCAGTAGTATATGAATAAGAAGGACAATAGAGCTAATGTACCAGAACTCAATCAAGCATTTGATATAATGTCATATAGGAAATTATTTGTTAAGTTAGGAAATATAGTTGTAATTGAAGAAATTGGTTTGGTGGAAGGCAATGGAGTGTTGAATTCTGCTTTTCGGAAGTTTAACTTCTACAGCTTTTCGTGATGCAACTCCTTGCCTTCTTCAAGGAAATAGTTTTTCCTTTCATCCTTGAAGCATTACATATCTGAAAACGTTTTTTGTATACTGGTGGTCTTCCCAGATTAAGAATAAACAATCCAGATTCTTCATTCTTTTGTCAAGAGTTCTTTTAACTTTTAAGAATTTGTTATGACACATTTGCTGGTGATGATTTGGTCCATATTTAATCATTTGTTAAAGATGTTGCCTCTCAGAAAGAATTCCTGTTTCTTACATTTTCTCTGCTACCAAAATATACTTATTTATTTATTGTCTATGTGGAAAGGGGAGGCTACTTTTATAATGATAAATGGAATAGCTTTTGATAACATTTCTGAATACAGGAATGCAGTTGTCTATAGTATTAAATTGTTGATAGAGTCTACAAATAGAACTGTGTGGGCTGAAAGGAACTTTTTCAGGTCATTTTGACCAAACCCCTGCTCAGAGAAGGTCCAACTAGATCATGTTGCACAGGGTATTGTTCAGCTGAGTTTGAACAATTTCAGTCTCCAGTGGTGGAGACTCCACAAATTATTTTGCCAGTCTGTACCACGGGAAAAAAAAATTTTTTCTTTAAACCAAATTTGAATCTCCTGTGTTACAAATTCTGCTTATTTCATGTTGTCCTTTCACTATGCACTTCTGAGATGAGTCTGGCTCTGCTATCTTCATATCCTTCCTGTAGGTCTTTGTTGAAAGCAGTAAGATCTTCACCTCAGCTTTCTTTCCTTCCTTCCTTCAAGATAACTAAGCACAGTTTCCTCAATATCTTCTTTAATTTCTTGTTCTTCAGCACCCTTGAGCAGTTGCGGGACTTGCCCTGGTATGTCCATATCTTATGTTTGTCCTGGTGAATTGAGAACTGGACACAGTACTTCTGTTGTGCCCAGCAGTCTCAGCAGTGCCCAGTAAAGGGGAAGGATAACTTTCCTGGATCTGCTGGTAGCACTGCCGCTGATACAGCGTGGTACCTGGTTGATTGTCTTTGCCACAAAGGCTCATTGCTGAGTCTTCTTCACCTTGAGGACCTTCAGATCCTTGGTGGAAAGAGGCATATTCTCCAGTTGTCCTGAAGCTTTTTGCGTTGGTTAGCTTTGACATAAGACTTTATAATTATCTTTGTTGAAGTTTATGATGTTACATTTGGCCCATTTCTGCAGTTTACACTTTGAGTAGCAGCCCTACCTCCAGTGTATCGAATGCTCCCACCATCTTCCTAAAAGAATGCTCTCTCTTGTCATCCATGTCAAACACAGAACACCATTGGCACAAGGATTGTTCAAGGAGGGATAAAGTGGTGACCAGCTGTAACTGGACTTTGCAGTGCTTGTTGCTACCCTTAGAGCTCAAATGCCCTAGCACTTTTGCTCATGGTACCATGTCCCTGTCCAAACCATATCCTGTCAATTTGTCTGTCCCACCGTGGGGTCACATTGAAGGCCTTGCCAAAATCAAGGTAAGCGATGCTGTTGTTCTACCTTGATGCAGTGAGCTCAATATCTTGTCACGGAAGATGATCCAATTGTCAGGTGTGATTTGCCATTTAGTAGACTGATGCTGACTATTCACAGTTGCCTTGCGTGGGAAATGTCTTCCAGGAGAATTTACCACAGATTTCCTGAAGTACTGAGGTTGGGGTGATTTGCCTACAGATCTGCATAGCCTACCTCTGGGAAAGCCCTTCTTTTACAATGGATACAACTTGTGCCTATTTCTAGTCATCAAGAATTAGGAACCTGTCACAGTCACCAAAACCTTTAAAAGGTAATACATGACAATCTTGCAATGGTATTGTCAAGGCCCTCAGCAGCTTTGTTTGTGTCTGATGTGATCAATTGTACTTATGTATGTTCAGTTGGCTCAATCTTCTGGTAATGTAAATATTGGTTTAACTCCCCCAGACTCTGATAGTTGGCTCAGGGACTTGATGACAAACTTTGCCCATGAAGGCAGAGGAAACACCAAGCACCTCAGACTTACTCCTGCCGTTAGGTTCGTTGCCCCACTGAGTAATGGACCTTTGTTCTCTTTAGCCTTCCTTTTTCACCATGGTATTTTTAAAAGCCTTTATAGTTGCTTTTCATAGCCTTTCCTAATTGTAACTTTGCCCAAACTTTGGTTTACCTAGCTCCATCCCTATGTGGTTGGACAGTATTGAAGCCAATAACTTCCTCCTTATTCCGCCATCCATATGTTTCCTTTTTACCCTTGTGCTCATTCAGGACATTGTCGTTCATCCATGCTGGTCTCCTACAATGCTTGTTTGGCTTTTGGTATATCACAGAGGGCTGTTTTATTTTGTGGAGGGTGTCCTGAAGACCAAGTTCTCCTTGACTTTTTTGCCCTCCTACAGGATGCTGCCAATCGGGTCTCTGAGCAAGGTCATGTTTGCTTTTCTGAAGTCCAAGATTCATTTTGCTGTTTGTCTTGCTGCCTTCTCTCAAGGTTTTGAACTGCACAGCCTCACAATCCATGCTGAAAAGGCTGTTGTTGACATGTTGACATGGCTGTTGTATCTTTAACCAATTCTTTGCTTGTGAGTAACAAGTTGGAAAGTTCCCTGGCATGCTTTTGCCTAATCCCTCTACAGTGTTGCCAAGAATTCCCTTCACAGTTCAGGAATTAAGTGTTGCTGGACCTGTTCCTAGTTGTTGGTTTTCCTGCAGCTCCCCTGTTTCCAACAGTGAGAGAGTCTGCAGGTGCTGAGCACAGTGGTTGTGGTTGTGGGCTGTTAGACGCCAGCTGACATTAGTGGCCAGAAGCATTCACTTTAACCAGTGTAGATGTAGCTGAGGATTAGCCTCTCACGCCTGCTGTGCAAGCAGTTGACTAAAATTGCAAAATACCAGCTAGTGCCAATTAAAACAACACAATTATTTTTTCTGTAAAAGGAGACTTTCTTTAGCTCTAATAAGGGGAAAGATACAGAAGAAATTACAGAGAAATTTAAGTGTGTGTATGTGTAAGCACTCAGCCAGTCCTGACCCAGGAAAGTTGTAAGTAGGGGCTTTATTGATAGTAAGAGACAAGTGGTCCATCTTACATCTTATCCCCCCCCTCATACCATGGTTGCTATACTGGTTTTCCTTGCTCCAAAAGTTTCCCAGTGAACTTTAGTTTGCTCCTTGCTGATTTTAGAAGGAAAGCCTGAAGTAGTAGCTGATGCTCTTTTACTCTCTCTGAACTGATCCATGCACATTTCCAAAGCCCTGCACCTGACACATTACAGGATCGCAGTATCCTTTCCCAACTCCCGTCTTCCCCACTCCCATCCTATCTCCATTTGGCTTTATAGGAAAGAAACTGATATGCGGGTTGGGAGGGAGCCATAACTGGCATTTTCTCAATGCTGAGTTCTGACTTAGTCTTAATAAATAAATCTTCTATGACAGTTTGATTTAGCTGCATATTATAGCCACAATGTAACCATTGAAAAGAATCTTCTCTGACAATAAACTGAAAGGGAATGTATTTATAGTTGTATAGTAGAGGTTTAAATGTGTTCTCGAGCCTTTCTAATAAAAATGTGTCACAGTACAAAAAAAGAGACTTTGGCCAGAGGAACACTTACAAATTTATTATATAATAATATTTCATTGAAAAGTTACTTTCAGTGTACTATGTAGATTTTATGATTAAATATATATATATATATA
>VWZG01002890.1:239023-257875 GCA_013396735.1 Grallaria varia | reverse complement strand
ACAGTATGCATATAGCACACGCAAACTTTAAAAGTCACATATTTAGCTCAAGAATAAACAGAACTCAACACACTGAGTTAATACTACAATATTTTATTTAAAAGTGACAGCTGAATTGTAAAGCACATCCAGAAGCTACTCCATAAGACACAGAAAATAATAAGTTCATGCATATTTGTATTTAGGCTTAAAATTAGGAAGATAAGTAGGTCCTGGACAATCAAGCCCTCGATTAGACTGCAAGACTCCCAGCAGAACAAGATACTTAAGTAAGTATTGCTGGTTTGGATTCATGGAGTGTTATGCTCACAAATGTAATGATAACATAGTGCTCCCTCAAAAAAAAAAAAAAAAAAAAAAAATCAGGCTCACTTAAAACTATCTAAAAACTGTTTGAAAATAAAATAAAACTGTGATGAAACAGTCCATTTTGTAGCACATTTAAAAACCGTGATTATATTATCATCAGAAGTAATGAAAATCTACAAACCTGGAGCTTCTGGATCACTTATTCTCTCCTCTGTAGGTATAACATAATCATCTGAAACTGTACATGAAATATGGACAAGTAAATACTTTGAAATAGAAAATAAGAAATATTTTAAATATTTGATTATTTTAACTTGCATCCACAATGTGTCTGTCAATAGCTAAATGTAGCTCCTCCTGACAAATTAAAATTTTACAAACTGACACAACTTGATACATGACAATCTAATCAAACTTGGGTCACTCTCTCTTATGGTCCTCTCTCATGCCCTCTGTATGAAAACTAGATCCACGAGAGCCATTACTGTCCAGAACTATTTTTTTTAAATATGAATAAAATATGTAAACTTCCTCTATCTTCAAAATCCTACAAGTTTCCTTACTGACATGCAGAAGGCTCACTTCGTGATGATCTACAGAAAACATGATGTGAGCCAGAAATCAGACCTTGCAAAATATGTACTTCACTTCTGGCATCACAGATATAAAGCAGTTTACTTCTTTTCATTATCTAGCTAAATATTTGTATTATTTTCCTCTACTGCAATTCTTTGCAATGCTGTTAATATACTCAGCATGACATCTGACAAAACATGATACTGAAGGTCAAGTAACTACCCTTTTACTTTGAAAGAATCACAGCTTGAATTCTAAACAAGTAACTGGAATCTGCCACATAATTTGGAATGAATAGTTTCATCAGTAACAAATTTTTTTTCCTATTTTTCTGTCACATTTGGCATCAAACAAGACTGCAAAGGCCAGAACTAACACTGAGTCAAAGAGAAGAAGCCTAGTCCAAACATAAATCCATGTCTAATGTAAACGGAAGAGCTGTCTGTACAGTAAATAAACACAGTTAAAATCCTGAAGAAAATGCTTATCAGACAGGAGGGAAAGTGTAATATCAACTTAATGCTTCTACATAACGGGAAAGATGAGCTAATGTCATTGTATGGGATACCAAGCATAATATGAAGACAACTACAAGCTAATTGGATTAATCAGGCAAAATTTCTAAAAGCTTTCAAGATGTATTAAGGCGTGCAGAAAGACAGTACAAGGATAGTTCAGAATGATGTCCTTGGCACTGACTCACTCTCTGATAGCAGAGTCAGCCACAAAGAAACAAACAGTACTGAAGGAAGACTTAAAAACTGGCTGCTTCTGATGCCAAAAATAATAGTCTAGAAGAACCTTAGTTTTGCAAACTATAAAAAGACAGCAATATAAGCAATTTATCTCATTCTCACTTTCTTAGACTGTATAAACCAGATCTCTTGCCTACTCAGATCCCAATCATACACAACATCCAGAAACACACAATACACGTAAAGTTTTTGCAGCAACGAAAGCAAAGTTACCATATGTGCCATTCACTATTTGTAATAAAGACTTTTAACAGCAAGTATGATACAGTCATCTCAAAGTAAAAATATCCACTACAATAACATGAAGTTATTTGGAGGAAAAAATTTTCAAAATTACATATTCCTGAATGAGTCTAACCTTTTCTACTTTTCTTTCTCATATAATTTGTTACACTTAAGCAGAAAACCAATATTACTGAGTTTAGAAAAACAAAATGATACCTGGAACTTCATAGGGTCCAGACTCCACTGCTTCAAGTTCATCTGCCAAAAGATCAGCATGTGAAAAACAAATATGTTCATACAAATTTTAACATTTTAAAATTATTACATACCACAAAACCTATAAAACACATTAGATAATAACAGTTATTTTTCTAAACTGAAAGTCTAAGCAAATTTCTTCTAATGCCAGCAAGACACACATAAAAACTGAAAAAACCCCATATTTACGATTTTACTCATATAAAATATTGACAATACGTATAAATGAATATATGCTCAAAACAATGACTCTCCACAGAAATTTCTGTGTAAATGTGAAGAACCGAGAACATATTCACTTTGCCATTTTAATTGCAAAGACTTAAAGTAACTGGAATTTGAATTTCTCCTCTAGTCTCCTACTTGAGCTGTGGATAAATAAAGGAGGTATAATAGACCCAGACTGAAAAGAATTAGTTCTCTTGTGAAGAAAGAATCTCAGTGTACTTCACAATCATAACTTTTAGACAACATCCATTACATGAGTTTTTCAGATGTGTAAAACTTCCAATAGGGCAGATAAGCATTCAGAAATAATTTCCCCCCAAGTGGGATTTAGCTCATATGATTCTGCTTTAATATTTTTACTACAATTTTTATCTTCCTGTTGAAGCCCCAAGGCGGCAAGGTATGAACACCTTCTTTATATGATGTCTTTGCTCTGCAGGACTTACAACATAGATAACAATCTCTCAGGGAGACACATTTGAATGAAAGAAGAGTAAGTCTGTCTAGAAAAGGGTGTATTCTTAAACTGTATTTTAACAGTTTATTAAACCAGAAAGTCCAGAAGCAGACTCCATACAAATATTATTGATGGGGAATGAACAGATTGAGAGCAGCCCTGCCAAGGACCTGGGGGTGCAGTTGATGCCTTAAGATCCGTAGATTTGTGGCATAGAGATTTTTAATAATATAGCAATATACTTTCCAACACTTTGAAATAGGGGATTTAGTATCTGTTAGTAACTGCTTTCTCATGCTTTGCATCAAATTCTCAAATTTCTTCAAATTTTGTTTAACGTTCTTTCCAAGGAAAAATAATGTAGCAAGTACATCTTGTTTGGGATGCATACCTAGAAGGACATAAGATATCACCATAGTCAAGAAGGCCTAGAAATTTTGGAGAAGCTGCAAAGAAGGCATGTGATGTGAAGATGATGATGGCGAAGGATGATGATGTGAAGAAGTAAAAGGTCTTGAGACCTCTAACTTAACTGCGGTGAAGCGTGCCAAGGGGCAGACCTGAGGGAGGTCCTGGGGGAGGACAATTCTCGGGTTGGATGTATCCATTAGATATGATAATTCACTAGTGTTATAAATTTGTAGGAGCTTTATACTGTATTGAGCACTTATGTATTCAGTGTACCTCAAAGCATCTTAATTAAAGATCTTCTATTTTATCTATACTAATGTTTCGAAAGTTCTTTTCTTCCATTTTAGGCATCACTAGTAGATAAGAAGCTGGACATGGCTGGAACACTGGTGAGGCAGTGGAACATGTTGCCCAGAGAAGCTGTGGATGCCCCATTCCTCTAAGTGTTTAAGAAAAGGCTGCAAAGGGCTTTTAAGCAACTTGATGCAGTGGAAAGTGTCCCTGCCCATGGCAGTGGAGCTGGAACTAGGCGATCTTTAAGGTCCCTTCCAACTCAAACCATTCTATATGATTATAGTCATCCCTCTGTTGTGGAGACATAAGCGTGTCTGGAACACAGATTAATTTGGTTGAAAGCCAATACCACAGTAATTAAATAACAATATATACTTACCTGGATTCCAAAATACATAGTATTAAAATATACCATTTTGATTTAAAAGATATTTATTTGCTAAATAATGTTAGCTGTGGTTGACACTTCCTACATCTCTATTCTAAGTAGAAATTCCAAATCGTTTTTAATGAGATATATTTCCATTTTTCTGGGTTGGTTTCAGGCTTTTTTTTTTTTTTTTTGTAAACTTAATTTTAAATGTATTTAGTCATTCAGATACCTTTCTGAACTGAGTCTGGCGTCTCATATGCTTCTGGCATTTCATGCTCAAATTCTCTGAGCGTGTCATCTGTTGTAGGAGCTTCAAAAGTTTCTCCATGTATTTCTTCCTTCATTTGCCACTGGTCATTTATACTTTCATCTACATCTTCATGTCTCTCTCCTAATCAGTAACGCAGATTGTTAGTGAATACATACTCTTTGGTATATTCTATTACCAACAAGCATTCAGTCATCAGTATACCCTTTGTGTTTTCCAACAAGTCTCCAAAGGGGATGAGGAGTGGGACAGATGACTTGTTTGCACCTTCCAACACTATGAACCCAAAGTATCTGGCCTGACTTGACAAGACCTTCTTTGCCCACAGTAAAGGCCATTTCTGTTTATCCATTCTTGTACTCTAACACAGTATGTTGACCAAGTTTTTGTCAACTGAATGATTTAAGCTACTGTTGCCAAACACCTCTGGGTAAGAGGCCACAGTTAGGACTTGAACTTTCTGAATTCTCTCGAAAATGACAAATGAGCTTAGCCTATTTTGTGCAGGCACAAGTACTTTAAAAGCAGACAGAGATACAACTAGCCTATGACAGTATTTATAAACTCTTCAGTGTTTTCTAAGTGTTAATGCATTACCAGGCTGGGAATGGAGAGCTTCATGAAGAACAGACTGAATTTCCTCTTCCAATTCTATGTCAGCAGTCTTGTGCTCTAAAAGGATTATAAATTGCAGTGAAGGTAAGTGCAAAAGGCCAAGTCTAAATATTAGCTCAAGGCTTACAGCCCTTAGCAGGCTCTCTAAAGTTCTTATTCTGTTCTATAAAGTTCCCTACAGACTGACCTGATGAACCTCTGCAACTCACACAATTAAAAAAAGAATTTTGTCTTGCTTACTCTCAAATATAGAAAGTATTGCACCAGTCACATCAGAGTCATTCTAAGAATGAATTGAAAGAAATTATCTACACTGCATTTTCTGCACATATATTTTTCTCCAGAGCAGTAACAACTTCAGAAACTACTCAAACCAAGAACTATCATCTAAGTAATTATTTTACTAACACTTTCATCCATTGCTTTCCTACAGTTTAGGCAGCAGCACTAGCATGTCATATTTGACAACAAAATGTCACTTGCCGAAGTAGAGTCTTGTTGACTTCATAAACAGGGAAAATAGATACTAACATTAAAATATCAAGGTCTTATCCTGTTATGAATTGCCAGGAGAAATCACAAACTGGTTTCAAGAACAAGTGACGATCATCTAATACACCAGCCCAGGACATAACAGTAATTTGTACGAAGTGTTGCCTGTATGTCCCGAAATTAACACTTAGAAACCCTACAGCATAATAATCAGACCACAGCTGTATTTTCAAATAAAGATCTAAAATGGGGGAAAAAGTAATGGAAGGCTTGAAACAAAATCTATATTCCATTTTATTTGCCATATGCTCCGTATTTGTGGATTTACGTGTTAGGTTCATATAACATCAAATAGGCTAAGCCACTTCAAGAAACAGGAAGAAAGATGTACTCTCTAAATAACACCAAAATACAAATTGCATACCTGAAATGTGACATGTAAAAATATTTTTTCTTGAATTCATCTTAAACATAATACATTTTACTAGTACTATTAGGCTTTTAAAATGTTTACTTATTTTTTTCCCAACAGTAGAAGCTCTCCTTACTGTATTGATGACATACTATTGGTTTCAGTGGAAAAGGGAATATTTTATTATGTTATGAAGTTGGTTGTTAGGGGTTTTTTGGTTTGTTTGTTTTTAAGGTGGAGAATCTGTTATCTTGACTGGATATACAGTTCCAAACATAGCTAAACCACAACAGTACATCATCAGTAACCATGAAAGCTGACAAGAGTGTCTTCTAGACAGTAAAATTTTACACTTTTCATGGTCAGTGATTTATAAGGAATAAGGATCTCCTGAAGCCCCTTCCAAAGACCTTCTATAATCCTACATTCATGGTCAATTAAGGTAAGACTACTTTCTTAAATAAACTTCAGTAGATAAGTAACACAAGATCCATGGAAGAGTTTGCATGCTAAGGAAACCAAACTATATATTAAATGAAGCATCATGTCTTCTGTGTCACCCATGATTTACTAAAGGCCTTACCTGATTCAATATAGGACTTCTCAGCAGCCTGGACAGTCTCCTCAGATTCTGGTGGTGCTGGCTGTGCTGGGACAGATCTTTCTTTAAGGCCTGCATTTTTCAGTTATAAAGTTAACTTTACGCTCCTTTTGATCTGATTCAGTTATAAACTAAGAGAGCTGTTTCAATTAAATTAACTGATGTTACACTCTCCAAAAATACATTCAAACAATCATAATTACAGGGCTGTCCTGATATCCAGTGATACATACGAAAACTAAAGTGTATTCAGATAGTAAACAAATGTTTGGAAGACAGACATATAATGAGGGAGGGAAAAACAGAAATTTAAGCACTTGCCTTTATTTCAAAGTAACTGAACAAATGACTATGGTATCCTCAACATCTATTCACTATCCAGCAGAAAAATAGGCAGCAGATTTTTTTTTGCTCTTTTCAATTTGGGCAAAAGGTGCTTCATATGATCAGTTTTATATGTTCTATACAGAACTAATTTGAACTTTACAAAAAGCTCAACAGAAGAATTCATGTGTTACATCTTAGATGTGATGAACAGAACCGTAGTTTCTTCAAAATAAGGTACTCTGAATCTCCAGTTTCTTTTGACAATTAAAAGACTATAGAAAAAGCAGGACTGATGGAATTTCACTAGTAAGATGCTTACTATCAATATTACTATTAATACCACAGAGTCTTTCTAGACCAAAACACAATGAAAATAAAGCAATTAAGAACTGCAATGGTCAACACCTTGGTAAGAGATAAAGATAACTCTTAGATGTGAAAGATTATGCTGCGTCTTAAGACAACACAAGCTCACGAATGTATTGGTATTAGACTAATTCTCCTCTCAAATCCCCTTTAGCAAGGTTCAAGCAAGACTTACACAAGATGTTCAGACTGGGCACAAGAAAAAAAGTTACACACCCACAGAGGCATCCACTCTGCATCCCTCTCTCCCCCAGACACAAGGGAAGTGAAACCAGTGGGAAAGGCTGCATAGAGAAGCTCTGTGCATTCCCATTCTTGAAAGTTTTAAAGACCACACTGGATAATGGTCAGAGTAAACTGGTCATTCTTCTGAAGTGACTCTGTTTAGAACAGGATGTTGGAATAAGGATCTCCTGAAGCCCCTTCCAAAGACCTTCTATAATCCTACATTCATGGTCAATTAAGATAAGACTGCTTTCTTAAAGAAACATACATGCACACACTACCCAAAGCAAACTAGTTTTTCAAGAGCTGTATGCACAGAAATCAATAGAAAAATAATATTCAATAAAGCAGAGACCACACTATAATGAACACTCTTGTACTGCAAACAATATTGCAAAAATAACTCTTATGTGGAACAAAATAAGTAATATATCTCAAGTCAGTAAAATCAAGAAAATGATAATAACCATGTTTTGAATGGACTCAAACATAACTCAATACAAACAGGACCAGTTTGTCTCAAACCAAATTTGTGTAAAATAGAGCAATATTATTTTATGCATCATGAGAAAAACATGTATTTATTTCAAGTAGCAGAAACAGAATACCAGAATTAATTCTATCTTTATTACTGAAATTTAAACAATCTGAAGATAAGTAGTTAAGCTGTATCCAAAAGTACTGTAAAACTAAGATTAACTCCACTATCATGGAGTCAAAATCAGAAGCTAGGAAAAAACCCGTCAAATTTACATTTAATTTTTTGCCAATTTTCTTCTCTGTCACTTGAAAAAAAACCCACAAAATATTAACACATATCATTAAGACAATCATTTTTTGCTGCAAGAATATTAATGGCTACAAAGGTAAGAAGTTACTTCCTCCTACAATACCTTGGATGAAGACAAGAACAGTTACTTAATATCTGTCACCACACTTCAGAACCTGGAAGCAGAGAAACAGCCACCTTGCTTACACACACACAGGTCACTTCTCTTACACATACAACCCTCAAAATAAGTCTATGTATCTTCCAATAACCCACATCTCTAATTCCAGACAACCACTTGCTCTGCTTCATAAACAATAAATTCATTCAAAGTATTTCAAAAAACAGTCAATATTTCATAGCCCACAAGCACTATAGGTATTTAACAGGAAAGAAGGGACTAGCAGGAGTACTTTGTTTCGCTTGTGCATTACTTGACTTTCAAGCTTTTTATACGCATCTATTGTGTTTATCATTGACTCCTATTCAATCTCTTGAGAATGCAATACATCAGGCTGTTATTTTTTGCAAGATACTACTTTGTCTCTTATTTTTATTAAAATTAAGATTGCACTCAGGTTTTACAAGCGTGGTCCATTTTTTGAGCTTATGTGGTAACTTGTTGCATTAATTTTAATTCCAATAATATTTCATAGCATATACAAGAACACAACAGATCTCTGGG
The DNA here is from genome assembly GCA_013396735.1 of Grallaria varia. NCBI lineage: Eukaryota > Metazoa > Chordata > Aves > Passeriformes > Formicariidae > Grallaria > Grallaria varia. Next base: position 249,229 of record VWZG01002890.1, on the reverse strand, counting down.
GGGAAAATATAATTTTATTGTGCGGCTATCCGTATAGCCTGGAGTGCTGCTCAAATAAAATGTTCCTTGGAAAGAAAAAAAGCAACCCAACTCTTTAAGAACAAGATAAACTTTGGGTCATAGATACAATAATATGTTAATCAGAAAAGCAACTAATTCCAAATTTCACTTCCACACAGTTACAAGTTCAATCATTTTAGGGGAGAAAACAAAAAGTGATGTGTACTATACCACTGTGCTACCAGCCTCGAGACGTGTGATTTGAATGTTCCTCTGGTCAAATATGTATCTTAACACTTATCAGAGCAAAGCTGAATAAATACATCTATCATCACCAAAACCTAAAAGAGAATGCTCATTATGGAAGTGCATTTATTAGATCTTCATTCTGTCATATTTTCTGCTAAGCAGTATCATGTTCACAACACACATCTTCCCTCCCTCTTCATGCATTTATAAATATTTAGAAAATACCTTGGTATATCATCTCTGTTAATTATCACAGTTAGAAACTTAAGATTCTATACTATTTTCTATAGCTCTAACTCCAACTAGTTTTCATTACTATTTGAACAATGCTTCATTTTCTCTAAAACAAAACAAACAAAAAAAATCAGATCATCTTAAACCTTATTATCACATCTTATAATAGGGATCAAAGCATGTTACAGACACATGTATCAAGTGGCTGAGATGTGTGTATTACCAACTGTTATACATAAAATTTTAGCAAAACCACAAACAGACAACCTTCAGGACTGCTTCAATCCTACATTGCCATTCACATGCATATACTCATGTTCAATTTCTCTCCTTAGTTTTTTTTCTTTAAACTAATACTTCAGCATAACAAGAATAAATCTTAAACCTTGATTAAAAATTTTGTTCTGAATCCTGTGTCATTATATTCTGCAATTGCTTGCAATATACTTGCTTCCAAGTTTATTTAAAATATACTCATTTCCAAATAAACTTGAAAGCAAGTATAAATTCAATAACATACTGAAATATCTCTAACATCTCTGCAGAAATGTTTTGCAACTTTAACTATTCTAATGAGATTACTGGATAAGTTCTTCCTTAATGCTAAAATACTGAAGCTGTAAGAGCAAACCAACACAGGATCTTTCTTATAGGAGTATCATGCACCTGAAAAGTGTTGAAGAAAACAGTTGCAAAAATATACTGTTCTCTATTAAGTTGTTCTCTAAAGTTCAACCAGAATAAAGCAGTAGTAGCATATCACTTCTTAAACGTAAATGGACTCCAACAATACTTATCAATGGTGAAATAGATGGCCTAATTTTAAATAGTATTCATCACCCAAGTGCTTGGAAAACTTGGAAAAATCAGGACACACTTAACTGAAAAGTGACAATGAATCAAGCTTTCCAACCCAAACAGAGCTAAATAAATAAATAAATAGAGGATGGATGAAGAGCAGAACATATTTTCACGGGATTAACAGACAAAAATGTTGCAACATTTTGGTTGAGAATATGCTGGAGTCTCATAAACAAGTGCAACACTAAAGTTGATTGGACTGTATAAAATAGTTTTCTCAAGGAAAAAAGTAGTTTTCTTAGGGAAAGAAGTTTAGCAGACAATAATTTACATTTATTTGGCAAGTTTTTATGACACCACAGTCCATTAATGCTCCTCTTGGTTGTTTCTGTGAAACAAATATTTTACGTCTGAGTTTCCTCTATATACATTCAGATAATTCTCTTAATATTGCTTTAAAACTTGCATTTCACATAAAATATTAAACTTTCATCTCCACATCAAGAAAATAGTATCTAAATACAGGGAAACAAGGAAGGGGAAAAAAACCCCAAACCCATGCTTAGCAGAGGCTGGAAGTAACTGGCATCAATTTGACATTTGAATGTTTTCAATACACATTGATAGCCAGGCACACTAATGTATGTACATACTTGAGTTCCACAGCAGATGTTTCTGCTTTATGTTTACAATACCAGTATACACTGAACAGTTCTCAAAACATTATTAAATATAGACTTTTTTCACACTTATCTCCAGAAAATATTATTTTCTTATTGCCATATTTACCACATGCATATAATTATGCTGAATTTCTCATTCTTGAGGTCTGTTCCTCATTAGCAGAATGGGAACTGTTTATTTCTTTTCTTTCTTGTCTTCCTTGGATTGGTTTTTAACTATCTTTTTTGTTTCTTTTTCTTTTCCCACCTGAATAGCACCATCTTTTTCACTGGCTGACTTTTTTGTAGTCTCCTTGGATTTTACACTTTTGTCTAGGCCTTTTTCCTTTCCTCTGTCTCTTTTAGTCTTGTCAGAATCTTTCTTTAATTTATTCATATCAACAGCTTTCTTTTCCTTTCGATCCACAGCATCTTTTCCTTTCCTGGCTTTCTTTTTGTCTTCTTCATCTTTGATGTCCTGCTTCTTGGATTCCTGCTTCTCCCTTAATTTCTTGAGTGGTTCTTTAATAGCTTCTTTTACTTTTTAGTTTTTCATTTAAAAAAGAGGAAATGTTCAATAAGAGAACCATTCTTAGATCACAAAACATCTTATGAACAACTCTTTAAAAGCTTCGCTCAAATTCTTATTTGATGTTTGTTAGATGTCAATTTTAAATTGTATAATTAACTTTTAAGCTTTAAGCAATTTAAACAGATTAGTTTTGACTTTTAGCAATATCTCACACCATGCAGCCAGTCAATAACCTTAGCTTGTATTGCAGCTGCATTTGAATGAAGCATCAATTTAGTGAAAACCATGCCTCTATTATCTTACTAACTAACTTCTGCAGAATGCTAAAACCACTTTTGTCTGTCAGCATGAAAATCACAGTAAATTTTGAATCTTTGACAACAGTGTGACAGTTGCAGAAGCTAGAGTTAAAGTGTTAGAATAAAAACACAATGCAACATTTTAATGATATTACTACCTTGTGTTAAGCAAAGACTGAAAAAATATAGCTGAAGTACATATTTTTCAAGAATAAAAAATAAGTACACAACAATCAAGAAGAAACAGCACTGGCCTGGTGAATCAAATCAAACTCCAAAAGAGTTTACTGGGTTTGATCATACTGAGTGAAATTGACGTAATAATTGTAAATTAATTATTGCAACTTTGTTTTTCAGCTATCAATAACACTTTTTTGTTTGTTTTACTTATGGAGTTGTCTCTTGTGCTTATTTTCTCCATTTCAATTCATATTTGGCTGTGACACTATCTAGATACTGCATCAAAAGAAAAGTCAGAACATAATCCTTGAAATTTTGTTCAATATGTTTAATATTCAATATTTATTTCAATTTTGTCCACAGTTTTGAAAAAAGTTGCCATTACCAGCATCATTCTCCAGAATAAGGAATTTTTAACTCCATGAAATTTAGATTTTTCCCTCCCATTAAATTTCTGTATGTAATATTTGCATTTAATTTTAAAATTAATACTCCCATATTATTGATAAGCAATAATGATTTTCATAGATAAACAGCTCTGTTTTTATTCAGGCTTTTGAGAGAAATTGCCGTCTGCTGTGGCAAAAAGCAGGTAAGTGAGACTTCTGTAACATCTGCCTTTAACCACAATGTAACATTTCTGTGGAGTGAACAATTCAATCTCATAGCTCAGTCTAAAAGGAATGACATCATATTTCCTTCCAAATGTTTTTGACATAAAACATTTGAAATATACCATTTCCTCATTCTGCTATCAAACATTCAAAAATAATCCAAAATCCAGAAATTAATTGTTATATGATATTTATTACATTCTTGGAAACACACAATTTGCAACCAAGTTATACCAAGCACAGTGTGGAACAAATGCTAAAAATTTCTCTCAGTAAACACACTTTCTTTCTCATGAAAGTTTGTATGACAAGCAAGCATGCATTTTTCACATACTGCTAGAAAAACCGCCTTTAAGTCTAAGTGTCTTTGATGCAACAAAGAAACTGGGTTGTTTACAAAGTCCCTGCTAAGATACGGCATAACTGAGCAGATCTAAAAAGTTAAGCACCTGAAATACATCTGATAGTTTGGTGTTTTGCAGAGGCCAATTGGCTTTTTTGTCTTTCGACACATTTAAGACCATTTTGACTTGTTCATATAGCAGTGTAATTATAAATAAATATATGGCATAACTTGGTTGCAAGCTATCCTACTTTAAGCTTTTAGAAAACGTGTAAGTATCATCACTGCAATCAATCCTGCAAATAATATTAAAGGAGAAGTTTTTGAACTTTGTGCAAATTTCTTGTTCCATAAGAAAGAAATAGATGAACTGTTTAAGCACAGACTTAAGCAGAATTAAGGCACTCAAGTCCAACTACAATACAGTAACAGTACCATGAATTCATGAAAGATAACCAAGAGAGGATTTCACACAGAGCAAAATCTTACTTAAAAAACATGCAGAATATGAAATTATCAGGAACTACTTAAAATCCAAACAAGACAACTTAATGAAAAATTGCAAGATAATAGTTTGCTGCACCACTAGACAAAACTTAGTCAACACAGCTAGTATTAGTAACCATTATGATAACCTGCAATTTGTATTTGCAATGCGCATGCATTCCATACTATAATCTGCATAAAGTTCCGCATGAAAAAGAACATTAAAAATACCTTTGAGTTTAGTTTTTTTCTTGGCTACCCCTCCTGGCTCCTCACCTAATTTGTTGCAAAATGGAAATAGGTTATGAATGTATCCTTTATGTTCAGCAAACTCTACATAAAATTTCCCAACTTGTCAAGCTATGTAAAAAATTAACTTTACATAGCACACTTCAATGCTATGAAGAGATACCAAATGTTAACTTATTAATAATAAAGCACCTTCAGTTGTAAGACCACCACAAGTACTGATATGAAAGACTAATTAATCAAAGAAAAGCACCATATCACCACGTGCATTCTACTTGTGATGCTTCTTAGCTCCTCAGAGCTAACTCAGTTCTCTCCAGACAGCTGCCATGTCATCATGACCAAAACCCCAGCTGATTTCTCTGTGAGGTATTTGTCAGTTCTCTTCCAAACCCACTAATTTACGTTTCTATAAAATTTAATAAATATTTTATAAACATATTAACTCAAAAGATCTTCAAGCACATAGGTTTTGCAGATTATATAAACTGACTATTTTCATACAATGAATTACAATGTATGTTTCTTTATCCAACAGAAAATAAGCGTTTTGGCAAAGGTATTGCTTGGATTCCAAAAAGCAGCAGCCTTTTTATTTCAGTTAAAATAAATAGTCTGAAGTAATTCCATAAGCAAGACTGTTAAGATTTTTATTTAAAAAAATAAATCCTACTCTTCAAAGTCAGGTGCTGCCCTCTTTCCCCATTGTAGCTAACAGAAACTGGGGGCATTCAACATCTTCATTGTGTTTTATACATAGTTTCACAAGAAGCATGAAGGCAAAAGCCCTTCCAAAAATATAAAAAAAAAATTAGTTTCATCTTTTTAATACCATAAAAAGAGACTGGGTTACCACTACCATGATGCAGTGGATTAAGACCTAAATCCCACAAACACAATTTTAACCACAAATCACATGTACATTGATACCCAAAAGCCAAATAGAAAGTAAAGAAAAGTTGAAAAGTTGAAAAGTTAGGGTAAATATGTATTTTTAAGTACATACATAATCTTATTAAACTAGAAGATATATTCCCATGTGTCAGTATAAGCACCTATATACGACATCTGCACTTTGAGCTTCAGTTTACAGAAAGCAGTAAGTACCCAAACTGTGCTATAAAATATCAGTATTTATTCTGAAAAGAGAAAACAATCAAAACATACACACAAAAAAATAAAATCATAAATTTGAAAATATAGTTTTAGTCAACTTGCACCTAAGTTCTATATGACATGTTTTCAAAATATCAGGCATTGACATTACGGCCAAAATTGCTTTAAAAATGGGTTAGCCAAGTAAAAATACAATTTTTAGATTAATTGCCTTACAACCTCATACCAGGGAATTCAAGTATTTTTAAGCTCTTCCCTCACAGGTTACCACCATTGCTGAAGTCCAGAGCTCTAACTCGACTAAAATCATTAGTCAATCTTATGAATTCTAAGCAGTGCATGGAAGAATAAGTCCATATAAAAGGAAGAACAGACTCCAACTTTGTTATACCACAGCATCAATGAAAAATCTAAACAATAAAAGCTATTCGGCAAAGTTGCACAAAGCCATGTTTAAATTTCCAGCTCCTCCCTTCTTTTCATACTAAAATTAAATGTTACTGAATATTTTAACATACACTCTTAAAAGCATGTATTTACAAGGAAAACTGTTAAATTTTACAAAGATCAGAACAGACAGACATTACTAAAAAGATATTTCAAATTCTTATTTAAATAAGAGTATATGCACTACATTGAAAAATTACAAAATGCCTTGTTCACTGATTACTGATATTTCATTTGCTAAATATTCAGATGAGCAGTAATTTGTTTCAATCTGCTTTTATACAATGACTAGCAGTAAGGTTCTTATCAATTATCAATTCATGAAATAATTATATAAATCATGTATAGATTAACATTATTAATAAATCTATTTACAGCAAAAGTATGTAAAATAACATATTTTGAAATCTTAATACTACGTAATAATCACCAGACAGAAATCCTGCTGCATCTTGATTTCTACCTGGCCTGGATCCACATAAGGACTCCAGCACAGGAAAGTCTCATCTGTCAGTCCCAGTTAGCCTGAAGCAAGGCATGGGCGCAAAACACCTGGTTTTCCAAGACAGGAATGTCCTACACATACAACAAAGTCTGGGCATCTAAGGAAATTCATGGCAAAGACTTAAGCTCTTACAGCCTTGGGGCAACAAACCAAGGTCGAGAATTTTATAAATCATGTAGCTGAACCTGTGGACCCTTATCCTAAGGTCCAGTTCAAGTGTCTTCATACTTGTTTTGAGCTAGTTTTAAATTTCCTTCTTTTTTCCATTCAATCCTACATTATAAATGTCCAGTGCTGGCATTACAAAAAAAAAACAAAAAACACAACAACAAAAAACCAACAGAATTTATAACTACAAATGCACTTACAATACAATGTCAGAAATTACTACTATTGGAGTCAGTGAATTAAAAAGTAGATTCCAAAATTAACATAGCTGAATAGGTTTCCAATATTTTCCAATTATCTGCTTCTAACAGTCATTCTAAAAAATAAATACTCTGGTAAGAGTTGTTATTTTCACATAATGCTCAACGGTAGACAACTTGGTATCTTAACTGATCCTTTGAAGCTTAGAAATATTACAAAGCATTCTTATTCTGCAACAAAATCCAGTCATTTCCTCTCTTTTCCCCCATAAAAATCTTCAAGAACATTCTCCACAACAATCCCAAGTGAGAGCACAGATTTAGAATTTCAGCATCAAAAGAAAAATATATAAATATTATTTTTATTCAGAAAGACAAGCATTGCAAAACAAAAATAGATAAAAGCAGTCCTTTAGAGCAGTTTCACAGATGTTGACAGATAACATTCTCACATTTAACAATATATTGAGAAGCCTGACATATGCATATTCTATTTTAGTCATTTAATAATCCTGAAAACTCCAGTAGTCTTGCTAGACAAAAAGCTTTGCCATACAAAAAAACTCCTACAAATCAATTTCACCAGCACATCTACCTGCATAAACCCTTTTAACCTGCAGCACCATGCAAAAATGTAAGCTAATTAAGGTGGCTGATCCACTTACATGTGAAAAGGAAGAGGCTACTTTGCATTTACCATAGAAAGCATAAGGTCCAGGTAGCACTAAGCAGCTGACAGACAGAATTTGCAACCCTTCCGCAATTTGTGCAAAGCCTGGATAAGCGGGTATAAAATGTCAAGCTTTAAACATCAGAGCTTGTGTTCAGGAATTAAGGCAAGAGTGATGCCCCATGAAAAACCTCCATAACCACACAAAAAATGAACAAAAGATGTCAAAATTGCAGTATTAAAAAAGAAAATACAAATCTGTGAGCCAAAACCATTACTAAAATTTTTTTCCTCTACTTTTCACTTTCCTTCTCCAGAAGAATTGCATGTCAGGAAAAGCTATGACTGCTTGCAAATGTACCTGCACATAATTTTTACCATAATTCTGCATTTATAATATGCTACACTGGATATACAAAGTCATCTGCTAAATAAAATAGCTTCCTGACAGAAAGCACCCACTTACCGTAAACTGAACTCCTCCCTGTTTGCAGAGTGCTGGGTTTACCAAAGCCTGTAACTCTCTCAAATGCAATAGAGCATTTTTAATTCATACAACTAGCTCAAAAAACCCCTACCAAACAAAAAACAAACCAACTAAACCAAAGACTCCCACCAAACTTCAATACAATCTCAGTACATTGCTTACTTAACTGCCTAATTTCAGAAGAAAAATCCAGATCAGACACACATGGCAGAAATAATTTTTCTTTTCTAAATTCACATATGCTTATGTTGCATCCTATACAATCAGATATAAGAAACCAACAAGCAAATCTTGCCTTTATTAGCCTCATCTTGGGAAATGCATCCTAACTGATCGTAAGAAAGACAGTAATGTCTTTCATGTTGCTGTGCCATCATTATGATACCGGCCTCTCTGGTGAAAACCAAAAAGGGTGTCCATAATAAGTGATTGGTACACAACAGCTTTCCTCAGCTGTCACTTACCAAATCACATTTACAATACAGCTGGATTCTACCATTCCCATCTGACCATGGAATGGTCTTCTATACCCCCATCCAACTGTAACCTATACCAGTAACTGTTAGGAAAATTTGGTTTCTTCTATAGCCAGACAACTCAGACTAAAAAAAAAAAAAGTAAATTTTGGAAAGGTGGTGGGGGGCAAAAAGAGCTGTTGCAGTAAGAATTTCAACAGATATGCAAACGATTTCCTGTTCACTCTCTTCAATTCTAAGTTATTTATACATTATGAGCATTGTGATGTCTTTCACCCATATAAAGCACTCTTACTTTCAAATTAAATACTGTTGAAGGTGGTCACAGAAATCTGGGGTTCAAAACTTCCACAAGTTCTCAGCCATTTCAGATGTAAGAGTATTTAGGGGTTTTTTCCCCCCAAAATTTCTTTACTTTAGTATCACAAGAAAGCAAGCAAAAGCTTATGCAACAAAGGTTAATACATTATTTTGTTTGAACACGGGCAGTTAAAATAGCAGACATTTACCAAAACAAGAAAACAACACAACAAATCAAAGTAAAACTTTATGTTTCAACTTCCTCAACTAATTTCCAACAATTTGTGCAGACTTACAAGCAAGAGTTGAAATACAGTTCTATTTACCTCACTAATTTGTACATCATACTCAGATTAACCTTTTCTCTGTTGAAATGCTTTTAAAAAAATAAAATTAAAAAAAACCAAACACCAACACCTAAACAAAAAACTACTGTGTTGATACAACTGTAGGCTCATCTTAATCTTACTACCACCCTTACTAGCCAAGTTCTGCTTGCAATCAGAACAATTAATACAATACACGAAAATCAAACTTCTATCTGGAACTTGCAGAGCTTTGTCAGCCCTATTCACCACTGGTGAGGGTTCAATTGTTAACTCAAGAGGAACAGCACCAGGCAAGATGGAACACTTCAGAAAATAAAAAATATATTCCAGAAACTAAACACTAAAAAGTTATTTACTGTCAATATTTACCCGAGGTCTTCCACCCACCCTTCACCCCTTTTTCTCCTCCTACAAACTGTCTGCTCCCACTATAACTGCTTTTGAGCAGACTTCCACGCACTTAACAGAATCAACAAGAGACGTGCATGATATGAAATCAGAACTTTCTTGGCCTGCATTTAATCTCTGGAACCCAAGTTAAAATAATTTAGTGTTTACTGATCACCTATTTCAGTGTCTGCAGCTTTCTCATGGTTCAAGCAGTCTATCTCTATTGCACTTGAAAGTCTACTAGTTTATCAATACATATTTTAACTATTTGGTATAAGCTTCATTATATAGAAATAATATAGCAGATGTTTCCCTCCTCTTTTTGGTTATCTAGTTTCATTACTGAAGCATCTACAATAGAATTCAATGTTCCCTGACAATTTTTTTAATTCACACTGAGAGGTATCCATCAACAGTAATGAAACTCTTACTTCTAATTCAAATCTGTTTCTAAAATGAAAAGATAAAA
>VWZG01002890.1:224359-236444 GCA_013396735.1 Grallaria varia | reverse complement strand
TTTCTTTTCAGCTTTTTACTTTGGTTTTTGTTTGTTTGTTTTTCCAATTAAAATCCACTGGTTTACAGTTATTACTAAATAACATTTCAACTTTTCTATTCTGGGAAAAGCACAACAGAATGACCAAGCAATGACAAACAGTCAAATACTAGTATGCTTTAAAGCTGGTGGGGGAGGTATTTCCCACACTTCTAACCAGAACAAACCTTCATTTTTGTTCAAAGGACAAGCAGAACTAAGGGTGAAGACAGATTATTGAAACATAAAATTAAGTGACCATGTTGCTTGCACATGCAGACTACAAAGCAATATTAGATGCAGGTTAATGAAACATTAAAGACAGAGAAGTTCATGGCAGAGACATTTAGTGCTTTCTAAAACTTTTTTTCTTACAGCACATTGTGAAAGTATCAATGATAATTCTGAGGAAACTTCCAAGTCCATGCTATTCCACATCCTTGTACCTGAACGTCCAGAACCTCTACTTGAGTGACCAGCCATTCTCTTTAACTTCTCACTGGATAGCCCAAAGGTTTAAAAATTACTGAATCCAGGAGGCAATCAAGGTATTACAAATATCCCTCTCCAAGTTCTTCCATGGCTTAGTTCTACAAAAATTAAATTTTATAAACAACTTTATGCATAGCAGTCAGTCATCATTCTAATTTGTTTTCAAAATTTGGATCAAGCAAGATGTACAGACAAACTAAAGTAAGGGTATTTACTGAAGAATGAAATGTTAATTCAAGAATGAAAACCTGAACCAAAAAAAACAAAACAAACACCAAAGTTAAAAATACAGAATTATAAATATGTGTCTTTCTGTTCTGTCTGAATCCAGCCTAAAACCCAAAAATAAACAAAAAAGCCCACATCACTCCCAAAAGACCTCCAGCTTTAGATATCATTTCTGTAAGCATATGCAGAATGACACAGATGCCCCTGTTCTCACACTAAGTAAAGAATGAGATTCTTGGCCAATTACGTTTATAAAATTGAGTACAGCACCATATTTTCTTTGAAAAGATTAGGACACCAAAGGGAACAACAGAAACTGGGAGGATGTGTCTTACAGCCTTCATAATTAATACTCAATACTATTTTTGGCCTTCACTCACCTCCCATAATGAAGAATTGCTTTTCAAAGTAAAAACTCTCAGGCTGATAATCTCACCTAAGCATCATAACAAGTGCCTGAAAATGGTGACAAAACCAGAACAGCCCAACCAAGCAGACATACCGTGCTAAAGCAGTGGCTCACAGGAAGTAACTATTTCAAGAGAAGTCTTAACATCACAATTTAAATCAAAGTTAATGAAGGAGTCAAAAATCTTTATCTATTCAATAGTGCTACCACAAGTAATAGGGCAGAGGGCTTGCCTATATGCATTTAACAGGACAAAACCTTCCCTCTTCTGCAAATATCTCTATGAAAATGAGCACAATCAAGACTTTAATATTTGAAGATGCTACAGTAGAACACAAGAAAAATAGAGAAGAGTATGAAACTTATCCTAAACAGCTGAACTGTACAAAATCTTTCTTTTAACTCCTACCACCTCACCACAGATTTTTTTGACTGTGCAATCTTGGTGTGACTGCCTGCAAATGTATTTTTCTACTGTAGCTGAAGCAGGGGAAAAGAAGTTAGTTTACCTGGAGTCTATTAATTACTACTCTTTGCTTGCTGATACACTAGGGTGGGGTTTTTCCATTCTCTGCACAGCTGGACTACTAAATGCACAGGAGCAATATAGTGATGGCTTTCTGTAGCTGCAGTTCCAAAACTGTACTAACTACTGCAACCATTTAAGCAGAATTTGTCAGGTTACTGTTGCCTATTAAAAGGGACTGAAGTACAAAAAAAAAAAAAAAACAAAACCTGGCTTGGTTCCAAAGATACTATTTAAACAGACATTGGTACTCCCTACACAAGCCATTTTTTGGTAATACTACTAAAGATACTGTTTCCTTGTACTGAGCTAAATCAAGTACATAAGTCTAACACTCCTGCTAAAACTAACACCCTCCAAAGAACAATCAGAATGAAATGAACAAGAAGTGGGAAGAGAGTACTGAAAACAGCAGTCCTCAAAGAAGTGGAGTACAAAGCCTCCCTTCCCATTACCAAATGAATTCAGTAAACAGAACCTCACAAATACCTATGAAAAGGGCAGAATCTGCAAGATAATGGCAGAGTAGCTTCAATAGATTTGAATTTTCATCACGGATAATTTTCTTATACACGCTACAATACAAACTCCACAAATACCTGGGGTTGGTTGACGGGCAGGGTTTTAGATGGTCTGTTGTGTCTAAGCTTTTTTTTCTCCCCAACTTGTCTTACATGAGTGAGTGGGGGAAGCAGGGAACACCACACTTCTGGCACACTGTTTTTAAAATTACACAAATATCTGAAGAAAACTTAATCATCAAATCTCCTTCGATTCCAACAAATAAAAAGAACATACCTTTATACAAACAAGAAATAAAATAATGAATTTTAATTCTTTTATTTAGGTATGCCAAAGTGTAAAAAACCCTATTGTTATCAGCTACTCAATCATTCTTTGAAATATAAAATAAACTCATGATAGTAGAAGCATTTCTCAAAATTAAAAGATATTTACCGTTAATATGAAATTAAATCTTGAAATTTATAGTGACAACTAAAAATTTATGGAAATGGACAACATTAAACCACAATTTCAATATACACTACTAGTGCCGTAATAGCTAAATAACAGAAAAGATGAAAGCATATGAATTCCTGCCATTAAATATCAAAATGCAGGAATTCCTTTTTTAGCAGAGAAACCACTTGCTGTTTCAGAGTAGTCTGATCCAGAGAAGGATCCCAGAAAGTAATACAACTTCAAACACAGCATACGTACTAAGAAAATCCTCACAAACAGAAGGAGCTATGCATTTAACACTTAGAGAGTTACTCTAATGCAGAAACTACATGGTTTACTATATAGGCTTACTATATGGTTTTCTTTACTGGAAAGACTTAGTTCTGGAAAGCAAATTCCTCAAGAGGGAATCCAGTCTTCTAGTTTTTGCATCAATTAAATAATTTCACTCTGAATAGTGGTGTTCATATTTTAGTTAACATTAAATTTTAAATACAAACAAGCACAGTAATTTGCAGGGAACTTCAGTTAATAATATTATGTGCTAGTGATTTGAAAAATACCTTCTATATTCATAATTTTATGAGTGCCACAAAGCTTCAAAATTTGTTTCTTTTTCACTGCAGAAACTATTCTCAAATTTAAGTGAGATTAAATCATATTTCTAAGCAACTATTCAAAAATAATAAAAATAAATTTTCACCTGTGACCTTTTAATGTCACATTGGAAGTACAAAGTTTAAATGTGTGATAAGACAAGCTTATAATAGAAACACTTCCATGTACTGGCAGAATTCCCAGCTATATCAAGCTGCATAAAACAGATGTAACAAAGCAGCAGAATGTTCCTGGCTACCCCCTTGCAATCTGAAACCAAACAATACAAGCTACAAGAAATTGATATCCACTTTCTGTACCCTACATAATAGACAAAGATTAAGATTATAACTGTATGAATAGTTACCTTATTCACCACTTATAATTAACACTCAATCTGTAGCTCTGAAGCCATTCAGGGCACTGGAGATTCTTTGGAGTGCCTCTCACATTCACACCACTGCAAACTGATTGACTAATTTTGATTACATGGGTTTTCTTTAAACCATGAAGGAATTAAACAAATGAACACACATTCTCCAAAGACTTGCCTATTCCTCCAGGTATAAGTAGGAAAAAGTAGTCTGATGGTAAACTGATTTTTATAGAGTATGAAATTTAAACAGCAAACCATAACATCCTAATATACTACTGGTAACTTTGATTAGTTTCATACATTCCACTTTGTCCTCTGCTCAAGTTATTATTTACTATGCTGGGGTTTTTGTTGGCTCGTTCATTTGTTTAATTTATCAGGTTTATGTGCTCAGAATAGGTGTACATTTTAACAAACCAATGAAAGAAAACTATACTTTCCAATATCAGGTATGCAAGAAGTATCTATACAATGCTTGATCGTGAAGTGGAAAATGGCAGTGCTTTAAAAGATGTCTATAGAAGAGCAATATCACGATGCATGTCTAGTGACTGAAATTTCCCTTTGAAGTTACATGGTGAGCAGAAAGACATTCTCACAAATTACAAGGAACAGAAGCCTAAACTCAGTGTTGTAATGTCAAAGAAGAAAAATTCATGTCATGGACTATTTACAAAGGGCAAAGAAAACGAACAGACTTGTGGAGAATTAAGAATAGAGGAAAGACAGTACAAAAATACACTACACAAATAGTCATCTAAGAAGTACAAAGGCATGTCCAAAGTCTTAAAGTGGACCTGGTTAAACATGTTAACATAAGTAATGCTTTAACTCTTGAAGCATCTTAGGTCCTAGATCTGATAAAAGTATTAATAAACACGACCACCTTTCAACAGTCGATACAGCAGCATCAAACACCTAATTTCCAAATCATCCTGTAAGTAATTAAATGTTTTCCACTGACATTGCTATCTTAGGAGAAAAAGAACAAAAATTGCTACATCAAGTTGGACACCCAATCCTGCAATTTGCATTAAGAAAAAACTCTATTATAATTTAAAAAATTTAGTTCTCCAATTAGGAAAACAAAACCCACAAATATTGTTTTGACATTAAAAACAAACCAAAACATGAAGATGCCAACTGAATTATATAATTATTCCACCTGTATTTGTACTTGCCTAGCAATACTTTAGCATCTTCCACATCAAAATCTCCATCTCCATCAGCATCATAAATCCCAAGCTTTCCTAAAAGTGAAGAGAGGAGAAAAAAATCAATTCAGCCATTTGTTTCCAGCACAGTGTTTTCAACGTGCAAAGGGTGACTGTCAATACTAGATTGTTACCATATGTTTTTTAACAATTTATATATACTCATAACCACGTTTCAAATTTCCTGAAAATACTACAAATATTTCAAGTTCTATTCTGTACTTCCCAGACTTAAGACTGAACACAAGATTGTCTTTTTTTTCTAGTGCTTGCAGGCTTAAAACAAATCTGTAATTACGTACTTGACGTGAACATGCTTTGCTCAGAATAAAATCTAAGTTCACAAAAAATGTTTGACATGTTTGAGGGAAAATCTAGAATAGAAGAAAAATTAATCAAATAAGCACCATTTGTTTTCTGATTATATGCTTCCTGCAACTCTAAATTCTCAGAAAAGAGATAGGTATATAGGTATATAATTTTAAGTGTCAAGTTAATAGAAAGTAAGCAGGCTGCTTCACAGACAAGGGAAAATTATTCATAAGTTTTATCAACGATTGCATAACCTTCCATGTAGACAAAAAAAGTTGTCCATTCTTTCATACATGACTAATAAATCAGACTTCTTACTTTTATTTTTGAAACTGCAGCTCTACCAGCCTTAAGTATATGCAAAGGGAGAATTCAGTTTCTACCAAAAGAGACCTTTCAGCACAGAATTGTGGTATCCAGGATTTGAAGTGTCCTATAATTCAGATATAACTTAACAGAACTAAAACTGCAAGTTTGCAGAATTCTGTGTCCCTATAGTTTGACAGTATATCATACCTGTCATTCTCTAAACAGAGGCAGAACTTTATTGCCACCAAAATCAATGAAATCCAGTTCTTAACACGGTATTTAGAAAATTAGAAAACAGTTTTGTGGAAGAAAAAATTCAGACTTGGGTCTAGAATAGTCAAAATACATCCCCCAACATGATATGGAAGCAATCCATTCAAAAGGATCTTTATCAGTTTATGGTTAAATACAGCAGACTGGTGCAAAAATTTAATTTTCTAGAAATAAGAATAATATCTTCAAAACCATGAAGAATGAGACAGATGAGAAATGACTGAGTTTTATGCCACTGCAGAAGAATAGTAATTCTTAAAAAAAAAATAAAAACATAATAAAGTAAACCAAAACTTTCAGCCAAGGGACTGTAAAGCAAGCTTATTTCTCCAATATCCTACCTTGTAGGACCTCTGACAAGTTATAACGGAAATCCTTTGCCTTGGCTGCATGCATGGTAAAAATATAAAAACCATTATTTGCATCACTAGACCCATTTAAGTTGCAAACCAGAATCTTCTCTTAAAAAAAAAATAAAAAAATCCATCCAGATCAAAAAAGCATGTACCAACAGATTTCTCATCCTACATCATCAAGTAGAACTGTACCTCTGTACATACATCTTGAAATTGGAGACGTTAATTTGCACCCTTAAATATTATATTAACAGTACTCTCTAAAATTTTTCATACTGAGATACAATTATCACTGTTATAAGCTTAAAACTGAGGTCATTCAACAGCTCACTCACGAGAGGATGACTCACTTGTTATCCTGACCCTACAGGCATCACAGTCCATCAGAGGACGGATAACATTAGCTGCCCACTTTCAACCACTACTGCAAGTTTCTAAGAGCTTATATTCAAACAATGCATATTTAGCTCACCTCTCAAATTAACTACAATATACATGTTACGAAAAGATCCTGAAGGACGTTAATATCTTTTTTCAGTCTTAAAACAGTTTTTGAAATACATTACTTATTCTTATTATGTAGGTCATTTGCAAACACTGCAGTAGTCAAATAATTCACCTAAAAATTTAAAATGGCCTTCATTTAATGCATATCATAATACTATTAGAAGAATCTTAAAATTTAAAATTCTTACCTAGAACTTCTTCATAATCTACAAGTTCAAACCAGACAACTGCTACTGAAGTCCAAACTCCCAGCAAAGCAATTACCATAAACCAGGTGAAAAATGAGCTTCCAGAGAGGCCTTCTTTCTTTCCATTCTTGCTTCCTCCATGCTTAGTCTCTGTTAAAATAAGACAAACAAGAAGGAAAAATGGATTTGTGTAAGAGTACATTATCATTGAGGATATAATTATAAAACTTGTTTCTTATGACCACACAGAATAAAAGACGTTTGAGCAATGTATTTTTGGTGGGTTTTTTTTTTTGTTGTTGTTATTGGGGGGTTTGTTTGAATTTTGTTTAGTTTTTATTTTTAAACTTCACCACTGTTACTTGCTTTTCATATCCCTGTGGGAAGCTTGATGATTATCTAAGCTAAAGTCTCACAAGCAAACAAATACCAAAAGCCCCAGGTAATTTGTCTTACAACTTAGCCAGAAATCCTGCCTTGCTCTCCCTCTCCCCTTCCCCGTGTATTTACACAGAGCTTAACATTTTTGAGATGCCTTGCATTTGTGCCCGAAGTTCCCAGGCTGCCACCAGAGGACACTACGGCCTGCAGAAAAGCTTTGCAAGCTTTTCTCCTGAATCAAGTTTCAAAAGTACTTGAAATAGCTCAAAGAACCAACGTGACAATTCACATAGCCTAAGAAAGCTCCAATATCTGAACTATATTAAGGGTAAGACTCCAAGTTCAGACAGACACTTAACCAACTAAGAACATCCTTCCTGTTCCTTAGAACCAAGCAGAGATTCACTCTGTGCTAAATAACTTCAGCCTTCCAGTTCCACAGAACATATGCGTACAACCACAACCAGGAGACATAAAGCAAACCACAATTTCATTTATAACTACACATATGGAAACTAAATGTATATAAAAAAATTCAGAAGTCATAAACAAACCATTAGAAAAAGATAGACCTTGACCTAGATATTGGTAACAGGTTTCAAATGGATATTGCCACTAGCAAAGACATAAATTGCGTGGTCTGGTTTTTAGGATGATTTTGGCAAAAGAGAGAGAGATATAGTAAATAAATATGCAACCAAAAATATGTCCGTAGTCTTCCTCCAAAGCTCAAGGCCTGCTCTTCTGCCTCCTGATAATACCACTACAAGGTTGGTACTTAGCTGCAGTTTCATGTCCATCACGCTATTCCCCTTCATTCTGTTCTAAGAATCAGCTTTTGCCTGTTCAGCTGCATACAGTCCCAGTTACTCAAGCAAAATTATTTTTTATATATTTCAAAGTACTCAAGCAACTTTGTCATGAATATTGTGATAATAAGGAGTTAACTTTATCATACTAATTACAAGTAATGTTGGATGTACATATCAACACTGATGATAGACAAAAAAATGCTCTCAAGAGCTAAGAACGCAATGGTTTTTCACACAAAAAAATGGAGTAGCTCTGAAAGATAAGTAATGACAGAATGACTTCATTCTGTAAGATACTATACATAAGTACTTTCAGACCCTGCTTGCCATCAGGTTTACAGCTGTAATAAACTACTGTTTTATTACATTCATTGTGTTATATACCAAGTTCAGACCAATAAAACTCCCGCTGATCCACGTCAACTCTTACTCAGCTCAGCATTTTTTGAAGAAAAAATTTTATTGAAACTACTCCCCTCAAAGACCAAATACCACCAATTTAGTTTATTTTCTCCCTTAAACACAAATGTCTAATAATATTCAGAAAGAAATTGAGACAACTTAGTCTCACATCAGGTATGTATCATTTGCTACTGCACAGTCCCCCAGTTAAATATGTTCAGGGTCCATATACTCAGCCCATTTTAACAGTTCTCTTGTGTGAAATGCACAGATAGCCTGGAAACAGAGGAACAGACAAGAACCATGTGCCAGTATACTCAGAAATATGCCCAACTGTATATGAATATTACTTAAAGTACTCTTCAGCTGGAAATGTTAATATACAGAAATAAACAATTATAGTATGTAACAGCAGGGCTTCATTACACCTGTGTTGCAAGGCAGTCAATAAAAGCCTTGTATATATTTAAAATTAAACCTTAAGGCTGAAAACATTTTAAAGGATTCTAAATTACAGCTTGGTTCTAGAGCAAACAAAAAAGGATCTTACTGCATTTCACACTCTTTTATTGTACTGTTTTCTACTGTTTACTGTTAGTTGCCACTGAGGGAAGGGGCTTTACTTCTTAGAAGAAGAACAGGAAAATTTAAAAGACAACTTATTTAAGTAATTAAGCATAGCTGCTCATAATTTTTCCAGTATGAAAGACTGTTTATGCAAATTCCTCAAAAATATTCTGCTATAAAAATGTAAATCAGAACAGTCACAAAGGTACATTTTTATGCTGTGGCTTCCTACCTTATAGCAAAATTATTTTCAAAACTCTTGCAAAACAACTCAACCATGACAGCATGATCACACAACACTTTTACATAAATGGAAGTTACGTAACAAATTTACCTATGGTCTGCACAAATAATGCTACATAAAGGGTCAGAACAAAACACTGCGTGCACTGAAACTGGTTCAGAGCTCATTCCAAACAGTTAATTCTCAACTCAAGCCCTTTCCCTGCACATGCTGCCAGCCATGTCAAAAGTAGGTCACTTGCCATATCTGGTAAGCCTGTGCTTACACCACCAGATGTCTTTATGCACACATCAGAAAGTCTTAAAGCGTGCTCTATTCCTCAACGGCAAACCTATAAAACCCCAGACCTCACCCACCCCTCACTACGTCGCTCCCAGTTAAAAACATATGAAAACCCTTTTCCTTTAGCTTACCTTCAAGACACCTAGCAATTTTATATACTCAAAAAAATAACTTTAAAGTCAGATATTTGAAGACAAAACAATCTCTCTTCTGTTAACATACGCTCTACTCAATCAAAAAAATAAGTTATAATCAACCACCTGCCTTAAACTCATGAAATACCCCTAGTGCAGAGAACATGTAATCAAAGAGAACAGATGCAGCCTGTAATGCAGACTAGAACAGCAAACTGGCAAGCAAACACCAACAAATGACAGTATGTCAGTTACTTTGCGGATTACAAAATCAGACATAACTGGTACATACAAGTAAACATTTTCCATTTGCCCAGAAAAAAGGTTAGGATTATACCTGTGTCGTCAGCCATAACATTAGTGCTCGATTTCCACAGAGAGAACAAGTGTCAGTATCTCCAAAAAAATTAAAAAGCAGAATAAAAAACTATCCTCACTCCAGTCTTGCAACACGAGCAAACAAGTTTGCTAAAGCCAGCTCAGCTGGAACCCGAAACTGGACCCAAGAGAAACCTCTCCTCCAAATCTATTTTTAGAGCAGTTATCCTCAGGAGCCAAATGCTTTTCAGAACTCATATGGCAATCTAGTTCTGACGACAATCAAATTCACTTACTCCTCCAAACAGAGCATCCTGGGTAGCTGATCCTTTCCCCTCCCCTTAATCCTCCAACATCAAAAACAACAGCAAATGAAACCAAGCACACTGTACTGTAGTATGTTTGCTGCAATGCATGCCACAGTGCCTGAGCTCTAAGGACATTAAATCCATGCGCATAAGCGGAAACACAAGTCTGGACACAAAGCTTGCCTGCTTGAATTTGCTAAGTTGGCCCTCATCCAAGAAACTTTCTCCCTGTTGGCACTCCTCTACCAGGCTTCCCGAGTGAGTAAAGACTGCTCATTTGAAACTTGCTAACTACTTGAAGAAAAGAGACAACTCATTCCTGTAACATAGCATTGAGTCCTCTAAAAGCGTTACTTGAAACCAACCACACACATTTTTGTCAAACAATTTTCAGATCAGAACTGTTCCCTGGTACACATCATGCTTGCTTCTAGCAGACCCAAACAAGGGTTCCTGATAGATTTGCCAAAGGAAATTTTGTTTTCCTAGCATGCAATATACCATATGCCATAAAGCTAAACCAGGAAAAATTTCTATTGCTTATTCATTTTGGGTGGAAGTCAGAAACAAACTCATTTCTCATTCAGAGCAATCCTAATAAAACCTTTATGATCTAGCACTCTGTCTTTCTTACTCCATGCTTCTTTAAATAACATAGCTATAAGATAGATGGAGTGAATAGAAAGGAGAACATTACAGCTATTTTGTAAAACATCATATACCTCCTGTGGTTTCAACATCCAGCAACTAAGTGCCAAATGCAATTCCCAGCAGCTCAAGGGAGGAAAAAAGTGAGAAAAAGCACCAGAGTTTAAGACTTTTCACAGGGATGAAAGGGAACTACAGGCAGGTGATTCTATAACTAGTGTATCATTCAATTATATTTAAAGCAACTTGAATACATTAAACAGACCAGATGCTCTAAGAAAGCCCTCCGGATTAGTACATTTCAGTAACTTATGTGATGCACCAGCAATTTAGAGCAAGACAAAAGGAAAACAAACAAAGAGTAGAAGTTACCAAACATAGGGAGAAATCAACACCTTATTAAGGAAAACCATTTTACATGCAATGATAGATAGTCTATTGTATATAAAACACACAGTGTTTTGAAAGGCATCAGATTAGGCGATTTGTTGCAACTTCACTTCAGCTGCACCTGCATTTGCAGATAATAGATCTTATTGCAAGTGGATTCACATTCAACAACTGCTGAGAACCTCAAGTCCATATAGCATATTTTGGGGGAATTGGTCAGAACTAGAACTTACTTGGCTGGATGCCCATAAGCATGTACCTTTTAGCTTCATTTCATTCAGACCTAAGGAAGTATATTTTATTTAAGGCCAACAGCACATTGCATAAAAGCAAAGTGAGCGGAGACAGTCAAGTAATTGATTTCAAATGTATGCTCCAAATATGAACCAAGACACATATGTTGACCTTTAACCAAGTACCCACTGCTTTCGTCTTGTGCCCTTTAAAAATCAGTTGATTGCAAGAAGATGTCTTCCCAAGAAATTACAAACATCTTCCTTCCTGAAAGGAGAGGCAACAGCTAAAATGGGGAAACTTCAAACGCATCAAAAGGATGTACCAAGAGAAAGATGGACCAAGGAACCACAAAATTGATTCATCATCATCATAAACAACATACATTAACACACACCTTTTACAGTTTAGTTTTATTAAAGACAAGGGTTAAATTGAATATAAGTCTGGTTTACAACACAAACAGTCAGGCTTCAAAGCATCTAGGTAAGCTTTTGTATAATTTCTACCATTATTTCCCAAAAGATGCATTAGGAAATAATATGGAAGCAATTATGGATTATCTCTTGAAGAGAAGAGTGCACACTAGCAGGTGGT
>VWZG01002890.1:177838-222518 GCA_013396735.1 Grallaria varia | reverse complement strand
AGCACTATGTTCAAAGAAAACACAAAGACCAGAACATAATTTTGAAATAAAAATTAATCAAGTGAAATGCATTTTTGGCTCCTCTGCTGCCACTTCAAAGACTTTTACGTCAGTATTTGAGGAACTTCTTCTTATTCCACGCAATCAATCCACACATAAACCTTTAAAATTCTTGATTTTCAATCCCTAAAATATTTCTCACAGTAAAATGTCCTACTATACAAAAAACCAAAGAATATAAATACTGAAAACAAGAGCAAAGTCATAAATTCAGTATTAGACAACAAAGAAGGCTGAGTGTGGAGATGCTGAGGCCGGCCATCTGGAGGGGGGAAAAAAAATGGAGAAAAAAAAAAAGGATGTATCACAAAATATGTAAAAAACCTCTAGGATCATAAGCACCCTGCTGAACTTCCCTGGTGAAAGGGAAGCTCCTCCCTTTAAGAGATTAAGTGATTGTATTGAACCATCTCCTCGAATTCCACACTTAATCAGGATGTGAAAGATCAGAGATTCAGTTCTCTCCTCTAGGGTACAGTGTTTGAACTTCAGAGGTCTAAAATGCATTTTTTCAAGTATACCCAAAGGTATAAGAACAAAGCCATTTTAGTCCCTCAAGATGAAGCTGTTTATTTGTGCACAAATCTTAAGTGGTCACAACAGTAATTTGTAAGAGAGGAACTGCAGAACAGAGACTAAAATCCAGTTTTCTCCCTCCCTTCTAAGTAAGAAAGGGGACTCCAGATATATTTGACCTATCCTCACACTCAGTCTCAGCAGGCTGAATTTCTGTTTCATGATGAATTGGAACACTTACAACAAGAATCTAAAATATACACTCTTCCTTCTGTTCAAGTATATCCTATAAACAGCAGCTGCAACACTGGAAATCAACCAAACTTATTCTTCTTTGAGAAAAGGAAATTAAATCTTTTTTCCTCCTCTGTCCTGAGTGATAGCTCCAGTTACCAAAGTATTGCATAGAAGTAAGAAACCACTTTTTAAAGCCCTATTTGTAACCATAACACCTGTTTAGACGGAATCAGACCTGTGATACTATAAACTAAAAGCATGCTTCAAGTAAAATAGACACAGAGGGTTTTTTCTTTTTTTATATTCACTTTATAAAGAGATGGTCAATACTGGAGATGGTTGGAAAGCCCATTTCTGAATATAAGCTGCTATAGTTCAAAGTACTTTTAAGCTTAGAGATACCCTTCTGACTCAAGAAGTACCACAATATTTACAGTTTTTCAGTTGCAAGCTAAAGTGATTTGTTACTAAGTCAGAATTAATTATTCTTCAGAAAAAAAATCCAAAACAAGAACAAGATTATCATTTGGATGACTGATGCCAAGTATCATTGACAGAGTGGGTTTTTTACTTATTTATTATTCTTTAGTAGTTACATTTTTCTGACTATAAACAAAATCCTGATTGGTCTCCATTTACATGATTCTTCTGAAACACACATATGTAAGAAAAATAATAAAATTTATCCACATGAAATCTACTCATAAAAGAAACATCACAATAATGGCTAGGTTCAGGGTTGTTGGTTGTTTGCATTTTAAAAAAAAACCAAAAAACACCTAACTAAGGTTTTCTCTCTAAGAGAAAAAGAGTCACAAATGAAAGACAGAGAAACTTAATGAGAAATTCTGTCCTAGGAGTTTGAACAGTTTCATAAGACTTGTCAAAGGCACTTGATCTAAATACAGCACAACAGTGGACTCTATTTGCAGTGCTAGCTCCACACTTCTCAGTGAGGTCTGGAGCAACCAGATGTTTGTCCCCATAAAAGCTGCTGCTGTTAACAACTTGATTCTAGAGTTTTACTCATCTAAGCATAATTGGTGAAGTCAGAGGAGGAAAAAATGAATACAGAGATCTATATTCATAAGACAAAAACTTCTTTTCTAAACATGCTAGAAAGATGATCACTTTCAAAACTTAGCCAAATTTTGTCCAAATCTCCTCTTGGCTTTTTTCTTTTAATTTTTTGGTATTCAGATGAATATTTTTGGGGTAGTTCTTCAAGTAGAGTTCTTCAAGGGAAAACATACATGCACAGATGTGTACACAGCTTAAATGACTAATAGCACAGCTTACAACTTGGTAGAGTTTTATAATGAATACTGACTATCAACAGGCATATGTTTAAAGCAGTATTTAACTACCTGAATAGTTTGGATTACTTTTAAACAGCCTTAGAGAGCTAGTACATCAGAAAATAGAAATCAAACAGGAGTCCTGTGAAGACAGAACAAATATATTTTGTTATACATTTACCTAATCTAAGTAGATTTGTACAGAAAAGTACTCTCCTACATTCTTATATTTCTCCCAAACACTTAAGACATTTTTCTCTAGTTTTGTTTTGATGCGTATACAAGCACACAATAGAATTAAAGTCCAAAAGTGAATGTAGAACTTGCCTCTTGTAAATTTACTTGTTTTAAAACATTAAACCAAGAGGCTCAATGCAAGACTACATGCTTAAAAAGAAATTTTAGTCTGCCTCCTACTATAGGAACATCTCTGTATCAGCTGTAATACTGATGAGGAGAAAAAATTAATACTGATTTTAACTGTACAGATGACAAAGATTTTTAATAGATGCTACTTTGATTAACCAGCTCTCTCCCACAGAACATTTGGAAATAAGATTAAAATTATACAATCTACCTATCTTGCATTTGAATGATTTAATGTAGCCAACAGTCCTACATAATTACTCGGTTAATTAAATACTTGGTTGTATTTAGGACAGAACAGAGTTCAGGGAAGGTAAATGTGGAGAGGAAATACAAGAAATACTCGGGCCTAGAACATGCAAATTTTGCTGGTGGTGACCTTTAAAAAAGATTCTATTACATAAGGTTGAAAATCCTCATCTCTGTGTATAGTATGCTGGCATTAATTTAAGGGTATTTTTTTATCTTGTTCCATTTTCCTATCCTGTAATGAGGGTCACATCAATTTGTTTTAGCAACAAGTCCTAATTAAGCTACAAACTAAAGAAAACAGATTTTGTTGTTTCAGTTCTCCCAATTTTTCCTCATAGTTTGAAGGAGTTCAAATAGAAAAACTCGAATAGCCATGCAAGTACCTACAACTCTGCTTTTGATGGGTTTCTGCTCATGGGAAAAAAGAACACTTTAAAATGTTTAAAATGCCTAAAACTTATCAAAGTTTAAAGTCTGACACTAAGCCAATTTATTTGGGTGTTCATCCATAGGGGTGCTATGCAACTGCAACTCCTATGGAGTACAAAAGAGCTTTTAGGAGTGTTATGCCTCAATCATGTAAGTAGTTACTAAAATATGTTGTTAGGAGATCTCAGTTGAAGAATTGCTATTCTCACAACTTCTTGGCTTCAAGAGATACATCTGTGTCTTCTGGCTACTATGTGCCCTCTAGCTACTATGGAAAAAAATAGCACTACACTTACAAACTGCTATGTGAACTTTGCTTCAAGAACACTTAAAAAAAAAATTAAATTAAAAAACACTAGTGTAAGGAGAGAGAAAGTGAGATATGTTTCATTAGTAATTAACTGTTGATTATCAAATCGCACGTCAGGAAATAAAACTGCAAACCCAGACAACCACTACTGAATAGTTACAACCCTCCAAGCTATTAAATGCTTTGCAAAGAAAGTCTTCAAACAAACAACTTGGTAGTATTTGTTACACCAGGTTAAATACATGCATAATAATAGTGCAACTCCATATGAAGGAGACTAAATTTGTTTAAGGTTCTAACAAAGCTGAATCACACAATTTAATTTCCAGCATGTTTAAAGACACATAATACTATGACTACCACTTCAAAGCATAGCTCAAAACTTTGCCATGCAAAGACCTAGCCTGTAGGTGCAGTTAGGAAAAAGATTGCTGCAGGCTATCACACAGATTACCAGATTGTGATCTTCATCAGGAAAGAACCGCTTGGGGCAAATCAGAACTTCATTGCTCAAGTTCTCTACAATGAAGAATTCAACATAAAAATTAACACAGGAACTCTTACCACATGTTTCAAAGTGATTCCAGTTAAAAATAAACCCTTTCCTTTGGTACAGGTGATCAGTTGAGTGGATTTCACTGTAAAGAGACAGCAATATTGAAATCTCAACTCTTCATGCACTCTGTAATTAGAAATAATTTTAACACACAGGCCTTCTACTGCTAGTAAATTTTGTTGTCTTTACTGAAGCCCTTATACATCCAGCTATTACATTAGCATAGCCAACCAAACCATTCACCCTTCTATGTTCACACCATGGCTCCATTATGACATGAAACATAAAATTCTAGATTCAACCTCACCCTCCCCTGATGCCCACCCACTCACTGCCATCTCTTCCTTTCTCCCCAGATGACCTTCCAGGAAGCTGTGCACTGAGCCACTCCGGGGGTAAAGAGAATCAGCTTTCTGCTTATCATTTCCATGTGTGGTTCACCTTGCACCTACACAGCCAATAATTCAGGTACAGGGAAGGGGAATTGAAAAGAGGAAGACCATAGAGCAATCTCAAACTACAGCAATGAATTATACATATATATACATAAGTAATTCTTAATTCCCCAATATAATGTACATCCCTGGGGTCTGAACCTACTAGCTACGACCTCTGATGGGGAAACTTCACGTGCATTCTCAGAGGACTTGCCAAAATCTGAGAACACGTACTCCACCTTTCTGTCTCCCCAGTACTAGAGATACTTTAGGTTCTCCACCTAACATTTTAAACAAGCCTTATCCTCAAAAGGCAATTGAAAAGGTTACTTCATGTACCATTTAAACACTTAGCAAAATGCTTAAAAAGTAGGTTAAAGCAAACATCCTTGCAGACGTGAAATGCATGTTTCCTCCATATTTGAAGCACATATGAATAATATTTTTTAGCCCACAATGACTTCCTGCATACAGGTAATATATATTAGAAAACACAGAGCGGGACAAGATTTCAGCCCACACTGGATCAAAAGAGACATGAGAACTTTCCTTGATGTCTTTATCAAGTAGCAGCATATCTGGAAATGTGGAGAGGAATCTCCCAGTGTTCCACAATTGTTCAGGAGGTAAAGTCCTGATACAGAGGAAAGTATCAGGCACTCTTTGTACTCATGGCAATCCTACTACACTTAAATATTAATCTTAAAACCCAAAATAATACATCCCTGAGAAAAATCAAAGAAATGAAAATACCAGGCAAGAACGAAAAATAAGTCATAAAAGCATATACTGTGTTTGAATTGGTTGGTTTTCAATGCATGGTGAGCTCAGCAGTCAGTTACTGTACCTTCCAATATCAAACAGCATACAGAAAGTTTCATTCAGACAAATCTAAGAGATGACAGGGTGGTTTTTCTAGAGCTCACTTGACTGTAGCTCTAGACAAATGAATCACGAGTTATATCAAGGATTCACTATCCCAATGCAAATCTGCTCATGTATGCTGAGGAATACCAGTGTTAATGATTTTAAGAACGTTATTTATATCACACTCATTCAATCAGAGATAAGAGAACAGACTTCTATGAAGAGCTGCTGCCTCAAGTTTTGTACAGGACCTTTGAAAAAAGGGAAAAAAAAAGAAAAAGAAAAAAGAAAGCTAGCAAATCCAGTAATTTCACTAGCGGCACTGCTACAACATACCATGTAAATTACAGATACTTGGATCATTATTGTTCTACCAATTTTTAATTTGGTAGACTGTTTTACAGTATGTTGAAGCATTTTCCAGAAAGACCATGCTGAACAACACACAAGGCAGACAGATGAATCAGAAAGAGACCGCTGTCTACATTTTCACAGTTTTGCTATTTGTATTATTGTGGTTTAGGGTTTCCCAAAGATTTAGGAAGGAAGTATGCACACATAATTGTTATTTAGGTAGTTTGATCCTGACATAAGCAAATCATACTCTGAAAGCGAAGGTTAGCTTTAAGGTAACAGGTACACAAACACCATTGAAATTCAGATATCTAGGATTAGTATCACAAGTCACCATCAACTTTCCTGGTTAAATCTATTTTGCTCCAAATACAGAGAATTTTTTTTTTTTTTACCAGACTCTGTCAAATTGTTTAAAAAATAGTATCTGGCACTAATGGTAAAAATTCAGTATCTTCAATTAATTGTAAGCAACTAAGGAAATAGGATAAGCTTGCTGAAGAAAAAACTGGAGCATTTCTGAAACAGTACATAAGGTTTCCATCAATGCGACACAAAGTATTTCTCATGTCTGCAACAGCCCTATAGCAAATCTAACATTAATAACAATCCTGAGGTCCACAAATGTTACAAGGAAACATTTTAACCTTGAGTTTAAATAGCCAACTCAAAGCACTGGGCAGGACAATAACTGAATTCTTAAGAATTCATTGTAGTCCGCCAAACACTTGGACTTCGGTCACTTTTGGTCAGCAAACACTTCGACAAAACATTTGCTAAGCCCCACAGACCATCCCAAATTTACATCTCACGTATGACCCCCAACATCTTAGTACCCTTCTTCTTAAGGATTACAATTAACATGAAGAAGGAAATAATGGATGGATTGTAACACAAGAAAAGAGATTATACACTAACCAAGTGTAAAGTCGATGGCATAAACAAGCATGCTGGACATAGTTCAGGTTAAAAATTAAGAGAGAAAATTTTTAGACAGACAGAAGCATCATAATTAAACAGAATGTATAGTGTAAGAAAATTAGATGTTATACTACAGCACATCTGGGTAGCTCAGAGACCAGAGAATGCACAGGCATCCCACTTCAAGCACTGTTCCCAAAGGCCAACAAAAGAGGTTCAGCAGGTAAAAAGTGACCTGTTTTGATGATGAACTTTCTCTGCCCTTTAGGTAAATTAAAAAGCTAATGAAGAGCCTCACCCAGAGAAAGTACCCTATGAAGTAGTCTTTACAAGAGAGATAAGATTAAAAGCGAAAATTCTTACAAATTAACAGGCACTTCTTTCTAGAAGTGCTACAGGTAAATAAAGAGCAGTAATGTTAGCACAAAATTGCATTTGGATAAGGACATCAGGTCAACCTGAATGTATACCAAAAAAACCCAAAAAAAATCTGAAGAAAGCTGAAGAGCCAAAAATTAATCAGAAAATTACATTAAGGGATCTTAGAGGATCCAAAAGGTGACTAAAAAGAGTCAAAAGCTTGGCAAAACATTTGCACATATAAGGAAACCACATGATTAAAACAGAAAAAAAGTGAAAACTAACATATTCAGTGGTCTTGCAGAGAAAAGTAGGGGATGCCAGAAGATTCTCAATCATTACTGTGGAGATTAAAGAAAATTTAGCAAAGCAACAGTAAAGCTCTTTATCATCATATAGACCTAACATTGCCTCAGAGCTATCAGAGATAGGATTATGTTTATTTTAATATAAAAGATAGTTGTTTGTAGACAGAGATGATGCCTTGTGTTGGAAATTGTACAGTGCCTACCATGATGGAAAACTCCTCTCCCACTTGGCTTTCAAACTGCAAATAAAACAATTACTACTGCGCAACTATAAGAATTATGTTTAAGTCCTTACTTATGTACTATAAGAGAAGAGACACACACATAGCAACACAATGTCTTAACAATACTCTTACTTCTACAAGCAAGCATAGCTTACAAAGTAATCCATGAGTCTTCAACCATCTGTATTTCCATAGTAGGTAGGCTGCTGATCCTCACTATTGCTGGAAGGCTTCTCCACAGGCACCCACTCATGCCACAGACACTTCCAAATTTCACATCTCATGAAATCTGAGGGAGTTGATTCATGACCAGGTGACATGCATTTGTTCCTCTATCAAAACCGTCCATCATCTAACTAAGCTCCAGGTAATATTGCAGCAAATGTCTGTTACATCATCTAGCTGTTTAAAAGTGACATTCTTTATTTAGAGAAGCCAAGTCTTTACAATGGATTCTGTAGATTAGCGACAAGAAGCCAAACTTTCCAGTATGACAATAACACACTTCCCTCTCTAAGTATCCCCAGACTGTCAAATTTTCTCCTGGTTTTCACTTCTGCACTCCAAATAAAATCACTGGCATAGTCATACAATTCTGTAAATGCCATTTTCAAAGAAGCATCCATGAGTAGCAGTACAAAGCTGAAATACATGGATATTTTTTTCATTAGGACTGATTTGACAGCTTCTAGTATATGACTTCTGAAAGTAAAAGGTAGAGTTCTATTGCTAAAAAATATTTAATTCCACTTCAAACACTTGGATGTATCTGAAAACACCTATATAAACTACAGTTAGAACTATTCTGGACTTAATCTCTTTGTAAGATTACTGTAAATATTTTGTGATGCAGAAACCTAAAAGCAGATTACTACATTCAGATGCAGGCATTGTCTTGAGTGCACAGATTTTGAGAAAACTGTTAGACTCAGTGGTTTCAGAGCTGTGAGCAAGGCCTTGGCAAGAAGCCACATCCTCTCCCAAGAACTGCTGTGAAAGTGAATACTTCTGTCAAGGAAGAACTGCCTCAGACTTGAGGTTTTCAGACTTCACAGTCACCATCTCAAAATTATTTCCTCATCTCATTTTCATGTCCCTTGGCTGCTGTGAAGACTCTGCTCCTCTAGCTGTTCCTTTATTTGCACAGGAGTAATCATCCCTTACCTCCTTCTGCAGCTGCAACTGTGACAACAGCATCAGCTTCATGCTGTAATTGCTACAGCCCTCCAAGGGATTCTAACTAGGAGTGTCTGTAACTAGCAAAACATTTGTCCAAATTCAAGAGGTTACATCTTAGGAGAGTGGCCAACATGTTACCCAGACTGCTTCATCCTCTCAAAGATATCTTTTACCACAAAGAGACAACATTTTACTCAGATTGCAAATAAAAACCTATGGAATACTTTTTTTTTTTTTTTTATTCAGAGATTCAGTTTACTGATAAATTTATTTTTCAGATGTAGACAAACCTTTACAATGATATTTAAAATATTAACAGTACCATGTTCAGTATTCAAAATTACACCAGGGATGCACGCTTTTAATGCATTATAATTGAAAATCTGTAATCTGCATGCTGAATACTGAGTGATAATCAGAACACTTCAAGTCCAAGCAAAAAATGTAATTAATATAGACTCTACAGCATAGGTCAACAATTGAAAAAGGATTTAAAAATAAAAGAAATAAAATTTACAAAAACAAACCAAACCCACTTCTATGAACATGGCAATATCATTTCTAAACTCTTTGAAGCTTAAGTATATTTGAAATCTTTCCCTCTTAATTCATCATGCAATAGGTAAACTAATGCTATATGGTTCCTCCTCTAATTAACACCGTTCTCCCTATTATTGCTATATTCAAAGAAGGCCAAGACATTATTTCTGTGTCATCACTGCATTTCACCACTGGTGCTCTGTGCACATGAAGCTCTAAAGAAGCTACAACACAAAAACAATCTCTGAAAAGAGCACTGCCTCTCTTCAGTGCGGCATGCATGGTTGCATAGTGACTCCAGAAGTACATACACCTTTTCCTCTTTCAAGCATGTTCTGCTATGCTTAGAAATGCTCCTTAACTTGTTCCCACACAGCAGTTTATGAATAGTCAGATTTGTTGAGGGGTTCTTTGCTGACAGGGAAATCGCTGCCTCATAAAACCTGCTCGCATTTTCCGAGATTTTCCTCCTTCCCTCCATACGTACAGAAACCATCAGCTCAGACGCTCCATCTACAACAGATCTAGTAACTTAGATCTAGTGACCAGCGTTGCTAACCAGGTCAGCCCGAGGAACTATTCCACGCCCAAGCCTGGACACAAGAATAACACCGACTCGAGAAGGGAGCATCCCAGTTCCACCCCTCTCCCGGAGGAAGAGGTCTGAGGGATGGGCACCCAGGGATGCCGAGGCCTGCCCGGCGCTCCCCCAGCCCTTCTGGGGAGTCTCCGAGGGGCGTTCCCGCCGCCCAGGCCCGGCAAGTTTTCCCTCCACGTGAACTCCCTGCACAGGGAACGGCGGAAACGCGAGGGACAGATCTCGGTCATCGCTCCCTGCGCCCCCCTCCCCAGCTCCCGCAGCGCCAGAGGAGGGGAGGCGGAGGGCGTGGGAGGTGAAAGAAGGCGCAGCGCCCCAGCGCCTCTCCCGGGGCTGCCCCGCGCCGCGGGGACTTGGCGGCTCCGGCCACCCGCGAAGCCNNNNCCCCCCGCGAACCCCCCGCCGCTTCCTGCGGCAGCGGCGCCGCTCACCTCTCTTGGAGCCGGGGCTGGGGCTGCCGCCAGCGCCTCTGGAGCTCTTGCGCGAAGCCATCGCACCTCCCGTCGGGCAGCGCAGGGGGAGGAGCTGAAGCGGGAGCGCGTCCGGAGCCGCCGCCGCCGCCCCCTGAGCCCGGCGTGCGCGAGCGCCCTGCGCCCCCGGCGGCGCGGCCCCTTTGAACGTGGCAAACGCGGGGGCGAGCGTCGGTGGCCGCCTCTCGCGAGGGTTCGGGCGCGCGCGCCGCGAGAGGTGGGGCCGCTCCCGCCGCCCAGGCTGGGAGGGGAGGGTTGGATGGGCCAGGCGCGATGGGGGTCCCTACGGAGTCTGCGCTCAAAGCCCCCCGTCCCCCGCATCCAGGGAAAGGCCCAGATGATGGGAAACATCGTCAGTGTGCGTAAATGCCTACAGGGAGCGTGGGCGCGTGCCAGGAGGCTGGAGCCGGGGTATTCTCAGAGGGCCAGGCGGTACGACACGGGCAGTCAGGGATGCACAGCAATTCCACCTGACCTCGAGAAAGAGCTTTGCTGTGCAGGCCGCCGTCCACTGGAACAGCTTGCCCAGGGAGGCTGTGGAATGAATCTCGGTGGAGATATTTCACAGCCGTCTGGCTTCACTCCTGTGCCAAGGGCTCTGGGATGACCCTGCTTAAGCAGGACGGTTGGAGCAGATGACCCACTGTGGTCCCTTCCAGCCTGAACCATCCTATGATGGATTCTGTGGAACAGCTTGTCGAGCCTTCCTGAGAGCTCCTTTGCACCCAGTGTAGTGAAAGTGTTTGATGTACATTGCATCACACACTGAATTCCCCAACAGGGCTTTTTTGAGGCTTTAAAAATGCTTATAAACCCCTGTGACAAAATAAGCCTCTTTTTCTTAGTTCCATGTGCCTGCTGGTACTCAGTGGCTCTGATTGAGACTCGGTTAAGGAGCGGTTTGGTAACACAGCTTTGAGTCCTAACCATAAATACACTGTTTCAGGTCAAAATAAACAACTTTGCAAATTAGAGCCTTTGCAAGTGGATTTGTGGAGAGGGATGCCTTTTTCCCAAAACAAAGGTCAGCACTAAGCTTTGGATGGAGTAATGCAGTGAAGCTAACCAGGAACAGTAATTTACTGAAGACTTAATCCATGTTTTTGAATCAGACCTGCGCTTAAGTGCTTAGTCAACTAATAGGGTGATAGCATGGGTACTTTAGCCAGTAAAAGTAAAAGCAACTACTCTGGGGAACGTCAAAAATAATGAAGTCTACTTCTTGGTATCTCTCATGTGACTTCATTAGTATCTAGTACAATTTGCTTGAACTGCTCTGAACTGTTTGCTTGGTTATTCTCTACCAAAGTCTTACTTTCACATAATGTGTAAGTACTTAATATTTGTGAGGCGCTCCCCTTTTGTTTAGTGAGGCTGAAGCTGCTAAACAAGTTCAAAAGCTGCTAGGGACGAGTAGATGTACTCATAACAATGTACAATTTATCACGGAAAAGGTAACAGGATGAATTATTAACATTTCAGCAAATTGGAAAGTACAATGTAAGGAATGAAAGCAAAAAAAATTAATTATAATCTATAACTGGGATTACTGAAAATACAATAATTAGTAGAAAATGGCTGTATGACTATATTCTTGCAAGTAGTAATTACTGTCAATTCGGTCAACAGCTGTTTATAGTTAAAGTGGGATACAGTTTCCTCAAGCTATACTATGGGAAGTGGCAGTTTGATAAGAAAAGAGGTATGGAGAACATTGAAGCCACTGGGTGAGCAGTGACACTTAGACGGATATTGCTACTGTTTTACCATGAACAACATTTTCGGCTGTAAATGAACTGTAAAATTCCTTACTTTTGTTTACTTTGGCACACAGCTCCAGCATTTAGTAATTGGTGCGTTCAGTACCTGCTTGTACATTCTTCTGTCCAAGAAGTTTCTCTTGCAGGATTAAAATATACGCACAGAGGTGCAAGTGCTCATACAGCATTGTGTCTTTATGCTGATCATTAGCCTCCTGCATGATCTTGTTGTTTGGAGATTTCTGTTGTTCTATAACACCAGGAAGACTTTTTTGTCCCAGTCCACAGGTAACTGTAAACTGAAGAAGAATGTTACATAAGAGAGGCTATTGTCTTCTGCTGATCAGAGAATAATTTTCTTATATTTCTGCTTGATATGTCTGATCATGCACTTAAAATCTGATCATCATTTGTGGTTTCAGAATGAACAGCCTGTCAGATAAACTTAGCAGAACGCAAAAGGCTTGATTTTCCTACCGGAATCACCTGAGGGCAATTCAGGTACAGGGTATGTGATTCACATTGTGCCATTGAAGAAGCTTGGGACAGCTTGGTATCAGTTATTTTAGTGACAATAATACCTAATTTGATTTAAATTTGCCAGGGTGACTGTTGCAGCAAATGATATGACAATCCCTTCTGATCTGAAATGTCATGAAAATGGAAGCAAGTATTTAAAATGTCTTTTTTTGGGAAAGGTGACAAAGAGAAAAGCCCAGAGTGTGGGTAGGTGAATGTGCATGGGAATGGCTTGTAATTTTTTTACCTGCTCAGTTGTTTCAGAGCTACATGTTTGGTGCCTTGTAAGGGTGTGCAGGAAACCACAAGAAGATAAATATCGTCTTTGTTTGTAGGAGGGAAAGAAACGGGGCAGAAAAAGAATGTAACAATGAGGAAGGAGCAAGTTTGTAAGTCAAAGGCAGAAAAATGAAAGCCAGAAAAAAAAAAATAATGAAAACAGCAGTTATAGATAAAGGCAATGTATATGAGGCAGACTACACAGTGGTCAGTTGGAGTCTTTCCACATGGATCAGGCTTTTTGAAACAGAAAAAAACCCCCTCTTTCTCTGGTCATGAATCACATTTACCCTCACTCCAACTGTCCTAATTGACTGCTTGTTGAGACTACAGCTAAACTAAATTTAAATTATACTGCATAACATAAATCATTGTTGTAGAACAATGCCACCAGTTAGTGACCCCTAATTGGAAAATAAATGCTTGATTTTACTGAGAATTTTGTTTCCATAAATACCTTTGGATTAATGCAGTCACCGCTCTTTTGCTGTCCTGATTCATTCAGGCACAGTGACTCAGCTATTTTACAGAAAGAAATACGTCCAAGGTGATAAGCAGAAACAGCAATGAAATAATTACACAAAAAAAGAATTCAGTCTCTTGTCTCCTAATTTCTAAAAGGCACATATATGACCTTTCTGTAGCAGTGAAATGAGATGATGAGTGAAAGAGGAATTACTGATATGAAAGAATGACTGTAATCTCCTTAAAGGAACCATTAAATTAGACCTATGTTTTTCACTTCCTATATCATAGCTGAATAAGCCATTTTAAATCCCCCTTCACCTGGGCCAAATTTAGTGCTATAATTTTCTGAGTTTATTTCCATTCACAGTTTTTACCTGAATTTGTCATGAAGACATCTGTTATACTGCTAATAGGCCATGACATTTCTTCTCTGAAAAAGGTATAATCATTGAAGGCTTAAAGAGTTCTACCTTACCCTGTTGGTGTTCATAAGGGATGTTATTCATATGTTGATCATTCTAACTGACTTACAGCTGTCCATTCAATTGCATACATTTCTCATAAATTAATTAGTTTCAATTATTTATTAGGGGAAAGCCCATTCTCCACTTAGAGAGGAAAAATAATTTAATTACTTAATACATTGCATTGAAAAGAGGTAGGGAATTCCCAGAGTATCAGTAGAAATAGTATGCTAAAAACTCTACAATAATATAAGACTTTGTTTTGAAAGCTTTGGTATTTAGAATGTTAAAGTTTTTGATTGCCCAGATAACATTTTTTTCATGCATAGTGAATGAGCTATGCACTTTGCTAGCCAGTTGGAAAAGGTCTTCCCACCAGCAGGCTGTGTTCAAAAATGTGTCTCGGGTAAGTATGGGACAAAGAGGGTGATGAACAGGTTTTGCTGTTAGTTTTCTGGATTATCAAGTTGACACTTGAACTGCTGGTTAGCTTTCTGGTTTCTAATGGGGTTAAGGCAGTACAGAGAATCAGCATGTAGCCATTTGTACTTGTCAGCCAAGATTCACTAACCACAGATCAGATGTTTTGGGAAAAGGGGGGGAAAAAGAGGAGGTAGAGAGTGTCTCTGTTATCCAAACCTGAACATCCACATTGTCTGTGTTGGTGCTCCACTTATAGGTAGTTGAATCTGCAAGAAGGTGAGGTATAGTTGAGTTGGTTGTTCTTAAGGAAAAATTTTCTCTTTTTATTTATTTTTTTATTTCAACGGCATTTTTATGGCAGTAGACATCAGTTTTAGATTTGTACATTATTATATAAACAGTGGAATGTTTTCTAAATAGTTAGTGATACTGAGAAACAGAAAGCAGTGATTTGTTGAAGGGGCATTAAGAAGGATGTAATTATCCTGAATGCATGAAGAAGTTGAGCCAGGTGAAACATGTCAAGTTCAGGCAAAGCTAAGGTTGAAATGAAGTTTGGTTTAAAATTGCTAAGGTAAAATGTAGGTTATTTTAAAGTCTAGGTCAACAGCTTGTTCTCATTGCTCTCAGCTGTTTTGTTTCGACCTCCCCAATGAGTAACTCAAATAGCAATTTGCCTTTGGATCAGTGGTATGACCTAGTAGTCTGGTATTTGTTATGGTATTGCTTGGATTCTGTAGGTCTTACTGCAGCGTGTGGCAG
Organism: Grallaria varia; assembly: GCA_013396735.1. Taxonomy (NCBI): domain Eukaryota; kingdom Metazoa; phylum Chordata; class Aves; order Passeriformes; family Formicariidae; genus Grallaria; species Grallaria varia. Next base: position 207,561 of record VWZG01002890.1, on the reverse strand, counting down.
GTCTTAAATTGATCCCTATAAGTGTAATTACATCTGAGAATGAAGCAAACTTCTCAGAGCAAGATTTTTCATCTGGTGATTACATTTTGCATAAACGGGGAAAGTTATTTGGAATTTTGGTGAGGCTTTTTGCCAAGTCCCTATGCACCAGCACAGGAATTTGGGGATTTTTTTCCTGCAGCATGAGATGCCCATAAGAAAAGAGCAAACATTTATTTGTACACCTGTAACAGTTACTTGTAATGTGTATTCTTGGAAGGACCATGAGAAATAAGCCTTGAAAGATATTTAAACTGGAAGTCATACTGTCCAGATGGACTGAGAGCAACAGATGGAGTTCAAATAGTGCAAAACACAGGTTGGCTACAGGTAAAGACTACGACAAACCAGGATCAGTATTATTTTAATTATCTTGAATAAAAATACAATTCTCATTGGAGTGGCAACAAGAGAATGAGGCTTAGTCATTTCCAGCACATGCCCTCATATGTGCTACTGAAATTAGCAAGAAAGATAAGAAGAAGCTGCTTTCCTGTCAATGTACTCTCAGCTGTTTTCCAGAGACTTAAATTGTTTAGGAAAAAGGGAGAAAGCATCAATAAGGTCTCTAACCTACAACTGCATTTGGTAAAACTGCTGGAGCAAAAGTAGGGATACAAAATGAGGTATCTGAATTGCAAAAATTGCTGGTAAAAAGTTCTACTGTTTTGTTTTGTAAAAAAGCAAAACCCTCTATTGGTCAGAAATTAGGATGTTCTTGAGCTCAGAGAATATGAATATATGAACAGAAATAGCAATGCACTTGATAATTTGTCCTGATAGATAGTGCATTATCATGAGTGACTTAGCAGCTTCCACAGTCAACCCAGAGTATTCTTACCGAATCAGCCACCACCAATGGCTGCTCACCCCAGATGCCATGTCTGAACTAGTCTTGCTTTACCTTCACTCTGTCGAATAAAATAATTTGGTGAATTTTCCCCATAGAAAAGAAAAATTGTCCAAGGAGCAGCAGAATACACAATGCCTAAATTTCTGGAGATTTGTTTCCTTTGTCTCCCACAACTCTCCCCCACTCCTGCTTCAGTAGCCTCTCATCTTCCACAGAGAATTGTGGTCATCTCTGTGGGATATTCAGATAATGTGTACTGTCTGGTTAGTGCAGAGCTGAATGGGTTGCATATTCTGGCCAGCACACACTTGCTGATTAGTCATCCTGTTGGCAAATTAAAGAACTGAGTCCTCTCTAGTGAACTTTGTATCTTCAGTTATAAGTAAATACAACTGAAGTTTATTTAACATATGAAATGTTCTACAGCCTTGAGGGACTTTTACATACTGAATCATTACAGAAATAAAACGGAGAAGATTCACTTAGCTGTATTTAGAAGAAATTAAAAACTGAAAGTGCCTGCAGAAAATAGGTAAACAAGCCAGTATTGTTTCGAAAAAATAGCTGTAACTGATAGAGCTGTCCCTGTAAGAGGCCTTTTCAGCCCAATGCACTTGCCTAAGGATCCCGTGCAGCTGCTTTTAGTCTGGCTGTAGTAAAGGGGCAAGGTAGCAAATAAGATGAGTAGTATTCTCTTCAAAATTATGCATTTCAGTAAACTAGAACTGATCAAAAGCTAGAACTCAGTCATGTTCTTTCTTTGCAAGTAATTTCTGGGGGGCATAACCTGTAGCATGAGCTCAGACTCTTGGCTGTGCTGAACATTCAGGGCAGCAATATACATACTTGCTGTACTATTAATCTTGTCTCCCCACAGTGAGGGGATGGAGATACGTATTTGGCAATAGAAAGAATAAAGTCTGTGACATAGAAACATGATTTCTTTGCTTAATGTGACACAGCCAAGACAGGTCGGTTTGCAAGCAATTTGGAAGCAATGTCTTTGTTTAAATACATGTAATTAATATTTACTGTGATAAAATACATAAACAATAAAAATATGATGTATGTATATTAAGCAGTAGTGAACTAGGCAGGAAAAAAGGCTAAATCCAAGAGCCAGCTGAGGTAGGGAGTGGGAGCCAGAGCTGTTTGATTTAGATGGAGTGGGAACAGGAAACCAGACTACCTGTTTCTTAAAAGCCTATTTGCAGAAAGTCTTTTTGGGGCGTTGACTTGCCAGCTGTCAGTTCCATCTGACAGGTATAGGCACATGTCTTCCTCTGGGTAGCAGGTAGTAATAATTCACTTTATAATTTGGGTATCTTGTAGGTGTGGTGATCATGATAGTGTATCCTGTAGGTTATGAGGAGAGACTTTACTTTGTAGTGGAAATGCACCTTTTCTGTTTTGTGGCTGTGAAAAATTTGTTGCGTTGAAGGGTTGTCTGTCATTTACTCTTAATAATTCTTATGACTGAACTTCAAGACTGCTTCTATTTTCATCAAATTCAGACTAAATCTAGGAAAACTGACATTCAAAATAGCAAGTTTTAAAAAAAAATAAAAAGGTCTTCAGTCAGAATTTTCTAACATTGGACATACTGAAGTTTTTGAGGGTCTTCAGCTTTCATTCCTTTGCTTTGTGTGGAATGGAGGCACAGTGCCAAGTTCTATATTTTATACAGTCAAGAATAGCAGACTGGCATTGAACGCATGAGTGGGTCGCAGCTCCATAAGCTGACAGATGCCTGTCATTTGTCTGACATCTGACTTTCCATCTCAGGATTACAGTTATTGTTTCTCATCAGTTAAGATGATGACTTCATGTGCCCATATGTTACACTTTATAATAAGGCTGGTGTACTTTCTTCCATGTTCTCCTTTCTTCTTCACATTCTACCTTAAAACTCTTGGCTGCAAAAAAGAACTAGCCTTTGGTGAGGACTGGTGCACTGTAATTCATAGGATGGTACTGATTCCTAGTACTCCTTGGCTGTCTGTATGTGGTCCTCTATGCTGACTTACGGGATGTGTTCCTTTGCTGGAAGGGGTAGCCTGTCTTTTATTGTGATAGTAGAGTTCCTATTTGTTCTTAGCTGCTACAGTAATATGAGTGAGAAATAGCTAAATGGAGTAATGCCAGTGACAGAATCTGACCTGTGTTTTTGCTTCTTTGTTTCCTATGTGAAATTCATAAGCATAGTTCTTGTACTGTCTGCAAAATAATATTGAGTGGCAAGTACAGCTGGATCATACCAACTGGTTTCAATCAACTTTACTGATTTACCTCTGTAAAGTCTCTGGCCATAGGTTTGTAGCCTTCAAATTGTTATCTGTTTTGGAACATACTCAACTGTGGAATCTAAGAACAAACTAACATTCTGATGCCTTTTCCTCAAAGTTCTTGCTATTTGTCTCTCTAATGCAAATTCAAATTCATTTTTTAGTGGTAAAATTTCTACTGACTTCCATTTACCAAGTCATTCTTTATATTTCTGATACTATCAGGTTACTACTTCCTTTGTAATAAGCTGTTTTACAAACCATGCCATTATCCATTGCCAGTAGGTGACGTGAAGGTCCAGTTACACTTCACTGTGCGACTGAGCTGCAGATGTACAAGAAGATAGTAATATGAACCTACAACACCTATCACAACACATTAACTGAACTAGTGAAGTGTTGAGCCTGATGTAAAAAGATAACTTATTTCAAGAACCTGTTTGCTTTACTCATGACTGGCTACTAAAATGGCATTAATGTTAATTTAGAAAAACAGCCTGTGAAACTTTTGCATACTAGTACATTTGGAACAAAATGTTTTATTAATGGAAAGTATTTGGACTTTGGGATGGAGCAGAGAAGGGTGGGGATGCGGGGAATGGACAGGCAAGGAAAGGTGGCAAGTACAGAATGAGGGAATTTTATGTGCTCAAATGGGTAAACATGATCCAAACAAATTTTTAATTGCTTAAACCCAAAAATACTTTACTAAATGGGTTTAACTGTTCTTAGTTACAGTTTTATGAACTTCAAGGGTAAGACAGTATATGGACATTGTGTGGACATTACCAGAAGAATACAAGGTAGCAGAGTTCTTAACACTGAGAGCTTGCTCTGCATGAGGAGGACATGCAAGAACTGAGAAAAGTAGTAGAACACACCCACATCTGAGATAAATGTAATGCTAGCAAACTGTGTCCAACATGATTTTGGGGTAGACCTGGTTTTTGTTTGAAAGAGGAAAATACTGACTTTAAAGCAGTGTGGAAGCCAAAGAAATGGCATCTGACAAGTTCACTGCAGCAAATCTTAAGTCACTATTGGAATAAGAAGAGAAAGTGTCAGCTGAAGTATTTTCCTTTTTTTCTTTCTTTCTTTCTTTCTTCCCCCCCCCTCCCCCCCTTCTAAGATCTGTGAAATATCTGAGCTTCTTGGACTGATTGCAGAGCTAGCCCTTCTGCTCACCCCAGTGACTGAGTAGCTGGATTTTCACTGGGAGTTGGCAGTGGCGATATGGAAGCTCCAGCGAGTAGGAGGGTCTGTTTACAATGTTACTGAATTATCTGTTTTGGTCTGATGAGTATTTATTATCTTGTTTATTTTTTATTGAAACCTTTAAAATATTATCAATGATGCCTATAGCATTGAAGGATGGCTTTTAAATCATGTTATCTAGTAAGTATAATCTAACTAAAGAGTGTAAAGGTACATGAACACAAGTTATAATCAAGAAAGTTTTTCATGTTTTTTTGTATATTTGAATAACATTATGATGCTGATCTTATTTACCTGAGTGTAAAGCTATGCATTTTTATTTTGTATAACATTCTCATTTACAGTGCCTGGCGGACCATTAAAATAATTTGGAAGTACAACTTTTAATGTAAATTAAATTTGCTTGGAAGTCATTCATATATTGAAGTATAATGTATAATAGACCTGTTTTCTTTTTCACCAAAGAAGCCTATAACAGTAAAAAGATAAGAGAACAAGATTTAACATACAGTTCTGTTGTGATTCTGTAATCTAGAAGCAGTGATAAGCTTCTGCTCAAGAAAAAGGTTAAAAAACAAGCATCAAGATCTGTGATGCACAGCACCAGCTACTCAGGACTACACATATGAGGAACATTCCTTTCTAATCTTTGTAGATGACCGGGTTATGCCATGACATGAGACACTGGAGTGCTCATATTACCTTCAGCTGGCTCAGCAAGTGACTGTTCTTGAGTAGCCGACTCATCAACCAGCCCTCTAAAAAAATCTTGCAATCCATATATGCTATATTCATATTGTAAGGAATGTAATGTTACTATTATAAGCCACTTTTAAGTTAAATTGCATGTCCTTTTGTTAGAAAGGTGATTCATTACTTCTAGTTCCACAAAACAGAAGTCTGTTTTCATAATTTTCTGAAAATATTTGTCTTTCTCTGGACGGAGATATTCTACCTATGCAGTTTTTTTTACTGGAGGAAAATCTTGATATTCCACTATTTTTATTTCTGGTATTTGGTCCTGTTGAGCATGTACTTATATTAAACTGAAATAGCCAAAAGAACTCTAAATGAGAGATTTGTAAATGCTTAATACTTCTTGACAGAAACATTAGAGCTAGGAGGGAAGATTAGCTGTTTGACACCAAAGGCAAAGGGGAACAACCTACTGTGTCTAACAAAATTTCCATGAATCATTGTGTTATTTATTCCTAGTTCTGCACAGTACTGTTTTCCTCCTGCTTTATATGTTCTTGCTAAGTTAATATTTTGTAATAATAAATACAAATTTTGTGCTTTGTTTCAGAGTTAGAGTCATCCTGACTCAACAGGCAGGGAATTGTGAATTGAGAATGGTATTTAAGTTTGACAGGATAGCCTCCAAAGTACCCTTCCAGTCAAAGTTTTTCTGTCATTTTGAGGGAAGGGTGTGTAGTTCTCGCCCAGAAACCCTGAAAACCTCTCCAAATAAACAAGAGCAAGTCTAACATTCTTGTTCCAAATCCTTCATCTTAAGGACAGATGAAGTGGTCCATGGGTCTGGAGTACTGTTCTGGTCTGTGGAATCCTGCAGGCTTGGACTGGCCTGGGGCCAGGCTGAAATAATGGCAGTTACAGCAGCAGAAAAGAGACTTTCCTTGTCAGGCTAAGGAAGAGGAGTTGTGGCTGCCCAATGGTAATACTGAGCTGATTTGCAGAAAGGGTATTCTGAAGTGTAGTTGTGCTCTAGGGCTGAGAGTTCCTGCTTTCTCTCACCCAAACAGGCAGCACAAGGCAGAGTTCATGTCAGAGAAATCAATCATGCCAAAGCACATTGAAGCAGAACTGTGTGATACATACTTTGCTGGACCGAAACAGATGTGTGAAAAGAGCCAGGCTGAGACTCAGTGGACCATGGGCACAATTCTTTTGTGGCTGAATTGTTGCTCAGTAAACCTGAAAGCATTAGAAATGATTTTATGACCATACTTCTGTTACATAGTAGATTTTGCTCTTTTTATTGAGTGTATGGCTCATGAACATGCACATTTAATAGAAATATGATTGTGTGCCTTCTTTCCTCACTCCTCTTGTCCTTAAGTACTACCAGCTCTTGGTTTTCTGGGGACTGGATAAGGCAGAAACATGGTAAATGGGATTAATGAACAAGCTGACCTAGCAAACTGTAATGTAAGATGTGACTGGGAAAAGGAGAAATCTTCATTGACCATAAAATACAGAGAACCTCCAGCTGAACCAAACTGGTAGATGTGGATAGTGAAGGTGTGGCTGTGCTGCTTTTAGAATACAGCTGGCCTGCTCAAGACAATTCAGATGACTCTGCTTCCAACAATGTGGTTGACCCGCAATCTAGATAAAGTCACCAGAGATGTTCTGAACAGCTGGCTGTCAAGCACTAATGTGAGTCCATGCTCACAAAGCCTCTCAGGATTTGTCAATAAAGAAAAGGTGAACAGGGAGTTGGTTTAGCTTCTCAAACCCAGAAGCACAGGTCAGATTACCCGGCTGACCTGTGTGTGCCTGAAGGTACAAAGCAGATCGTCATGTAAGATTCGACACAGTAGTGATATAGAGAAGATGCAATCCCAGTAGTATTGGAATAGGATAGACTTTCTTAAGTGTTATTTAACCATAGCACTTGTATCAACAGAGAAGAACTCTGAGAAGACAGTTGTTGGAGCTACACTGAGAGCTGGGGCTGCTCAGACCTGTAAAAGTGGCTTGTAGGCAGTACTCAGAAGGCTGTTGTAAAGGAGAGCAGTTCCTAGCTGACTCTTGGTGTAGCTAAGCACCAAAGAGTGATCTCTGGTTTTGTTCACTAAAGCAGATAAGGATTCAGATCACTCAAGGGAATGTGAAAAGATCTATAAAAGACACTCATCACAGAAAATCTGCTTGGTAATACTGCACATATCTTTGCTGACTCAGCCATTGTATTTAAAATGTCTAATCTCTTTTGAGATACTGTACTTTAGACTGAGTCTTTTTTGAGAGACTATTTTGAGTACCCATACTGAAAAAAAAAATAAAATTAGTTGTAGTCACATGTTTTGTACTAGTAGAAGTGGGATTGTTGTATGCATAGGGATAAAAGGTAAGGTTCTTTTCTGAGATATAGCTATCTTTGCAATGTTTAGATTGGAGAGTCATTTTGTACTGCCTCAGACCATGGCTGAGATCAGAGGGGAACCTGACTGCTGAGAAGTGGCACAAAGTGCAGTTTGACCTAGTACATTCACAAATACAGTTCAGCATTTCACAGACTTAGCAGCTCAGTTCTGAAGATACTGTGTGTATAAATGAGCTTAGCACGGTTCCTGGGCTAATGAGCTCTGACTCTTGCTACTGCACAGTAAGTGGGACACCGAGCTGCACTAATGCAGCTTTGTTGCTCTGTGGCCTGGAGCTGGCTCATCACTCTTAGATTTCTGTGTAGAGTGCTGGGCGCGCAACATGCTCAGCACTGTCAGAGCCTGTTGAGGTCTGACTGCACCCATCAGTGCAGAGTGATTTGGGAGGTTGTTTTCAGTGTCCTTTGAATGAGTCCTAGATGAGTCTGGTTGATCTACTCTATAGAGCTTTTCTAGTAACGTTTTGGATGCCAAGTGGCTTGTAATTTGCCAACATTTGGTGAAGAATAAAATTGCATTATTCTAGAGAAAGTTTGAGTTAAAGACGTCTCATATGAACTACTGGGGATAGTTTGGGATTGGCTTGGGTCTTGGTTTTGGTTGGCGGTTTTTGTTGTGGGGTTTTTTTGGTCTTTCAGCTCCATGTCAGATGTATTAATGTGCCATTTTGGCAAGGTGTCATTTTCCAGTTCATTGCTTTGGAATGTCATGTGAGAAATGTGCATTCGCATTACAAGCCACTTTAATGGGTAATTGGATAAATGCAATTTAATGAGAGAAATGAATTTTTTTTAATCAATGTTTATGTAATTCATCTGTCAAGAAATTACCCTCATGGTATAACATAGCATTAAGAGAGACAAAATAAAATAATGAGATGAATAAATTATCATGTACAGAACACTTGTATTAGATATGCTCTTTCCTCTTTTCAGTTGTTTCTGTCAGTAAAGCTTTTGCAAGAAAAGAAAATAATGATGGGGTAAATGTTAGTAGATATTTCCATTTTGCTTCAGTCCAGATTTAGACAGTGCCTTCTTTGTTAGGAGTGTCCAAGTTGTCTCTTGTCTGGGACTCAGAATCCTGATGCAGATGCCCAAGCCCTGGTGTACACAACTTGTCCTGAGGACTTCTGCTGTTGCTAAAGATGTTATGTTGATACGTATAGGTTTCTGCTTAAGAATGATTTCTATGGTCCTTTTAAGAAACATGGAAAATATTTTTGGACTACCTTACGATTAGAAAAAGGAGGAGGCTTGGTTTCATTTAGTCTGATGTTGGTGATCTGGGCTGCTTACATTCAAAGATCAGAAAAATACTGTTGTTGGAAGGCATGAAGTTTTATCTGAGATGGAGATGAGTAGAGCTCTCTGTCTCCATGGACTGGCAGTGGGGATGCTCTGGGAGAAGAAGGTATTTGTCAGTCTGTATGATCACTTTCGGCTCTCGAAGTGAGAAAATGTCTTACATTTTTGTTTGATCCTGAGAATGTTCTGTCACTGCTATTAATTACACATTAACTCACCTCTTTTCCTGATACAATGTTTCCAAATTTATTTCTCTTTTGTATAATGGCAGTTGTTTTGGCCAGTGTTTTGGGATTTGTAGTAGGGACTGCTAAATGGAAGTGTAAACTGAAAAACCAATTTTCATACCTGGGAGGTGTAAACAAACTTGTATCTATTACAGTCTGAGAGAAGAGCAGGTTTTGCCACAGCCTCTCTGGGAACTGATATGCTCCTCCACTATAGAGAAGACTGCTGACAGTGCCCAGGTTGCACCCTATAACTCTGTCCTGGGGAGACACTCTCCTTTATGTGATTACTGGTCACAATTCCCAAAACCAGTAACATGAGTTAATTTGAGCTTGGATCTCATGTAAGCAACAAAGAGCTTTGACAGACTACATGTATTCTTCATGGGTCAGGCACTGAAATCCTTAAGTTGTGTTTGCATTCACAGGTACATTCTCTCTTCTTCTTTCACCTGCATATAGTATAAGACAGTGTTTAATCTATCACCTGATTTTTTTCTCCCTCCAAGGAATTTTAATGTCTCATCTCCTCTCAAGCATCTTACTGAGACATGAGTCACTACCCAGTGAATTAGTCTTTTGCCTCTCTGGCAACAAATTAAATCCAATTTCTTCTAGCTGAGCATGTGCTTACATTTTAGGTCACCTACACAGTGCTGCTTACTTCTTTAGTAAGAGCAGGGTTGAAATTTTATTTATTTTGAAATATTATCTTACTCAAGACTATTGATCAAGACCTTCTTTTGATACATTAATATGAATGGTTTTAGAATTGGTGAATACTTTATATTCATCTTTATTCCTGAAAAATGTGGAGCTTTGGAGAAATACTCAAAACATTATGTTGCTATAAAACAGTCTTTAAAAACAAAAGGACAATTAGCGGTTTTGTTTTTCATGTCTATTTAGAAAAATGGCAAAACTCTAATGCAAGTTATATCCTTCTCCATATGCAGCTGTTATTTGTAGTACAAGCAGAATTACTTTTTTTTCCGTTATTTAAAAAAATAGTTTAGGAGTTATTATCCTTTTTGTATCCTATTTATAACATATATTGCATATATCCAACCCTTTTTTTGTGTTAATTTTTCTGTTTATAGCTGTCAATTGTTTCTAAAGTTTTGGAAGGATGCTGGTTTTCTGCTGTCAATGTGTTTTGTCTCTAAAGAAGGGGAAAAAATTCAAAATTTAAAAGTTGCCCATTTGCAATTATAATTCCGTAAATCACTCATTTCTTTTGTAGCTAAACTAATCCAGAGTAGGTGTTAGAAAACATCCTGAAGTTTCTCTGATGAGATTTCTACCCAACAGCAATACTCTATTTGAGTTGAGGAAAAGTGTGATTCTCTCTTTGCCAGTTTAAGCTCCTGCTGAGTGCAGTAAGGTTGCAGACTTGGTAGCTCCTGAAGCTGTCTCCAGAAGCGTAACTGTGACTCAGTTCCTGCCCAGGTTCAGTGAATAGATAAGAGCCTACCACCACCTTGGGGTGAAGCAAACACTGGGTGATGCCTTGGTGTTGGCACAGAAACCATAACACCATGACCATAACAGTAGTGTACTGCTGCAGTTGGGTAGTGCAATGCTGCAGCATTAATTGGAAAGCATTAATTCCAGTGATAGTTCTGACAAAAGTCTCTCTCCAGGCATTTCTGTCCCTCCTGAACAGACAGCACCAAGGAAAAAGAGTGTCCCTGGTTCCTGCTGAGTTATTCAGCACTTTTCAGTGTCTGTCTCACTGCTATATAGGCAGGAAGTGCGTTATTAGATCTCTTTTTTTAGTGTTGTTTGTCTTTTTCCCAGTAGTACAAGTAACATGCTGCTTTTCCCATAATTGTTACCAATTCTCAGTCTATGCATAAGATTAAAACTGCCTATGGCCTCCTCAGTAGAATGAAACTATTATGCAGTGACGTAGTGAATTTAAAATTCAGTAGCACTTCTAGAATAATACCCTGTTAGAACTGCTTACTCCAGAATACAAGGGCATGCAGAGCTGTTGTGAAAGGGCTTTTAATACATCATCTGGTTTTGGTCAAGCTTGCTGTCTATTGCTGTTCCAAAGGGACTGTGACCACAGCTATCTGGGTGGGAGTGCAGCTTTACCCTCATTTCACAATATTTTTTTGGAAGTTCATAGCACTCAGTGACCCTGTCATTCATTTGTGCTGGTATTCCCCTGTCTCTTCTTAGAAACAGCTTCTTGTTCTACTAATTATCAGCAGTCTATTTTGGGAAATCTAATGTCCTCCTTTGATTTTTTTTTTTTTTCATGTGAGTTGAAACTTTTAAAACTCTTTTTTTTTTTTTTTTTTTTTTTAATTCTGTGAATGCCATTATTGTCAGAAATTTAGGAAATACCTTGTAGCAATTTTCAGGTATATGGTGTTCTTCATGGAGATTGAATTGCTCAGTCACTAGAAATAGAAATTTTTTTATTAGATGGGCTACAAAAGAGTACAGCTAGTGAAATTCTGTCTCCTGGCACCCTGGAGAAATGCCCACAATTAGACAACATTATCAGTCTCTGGGTATTTGAAGTTGCTTGGGACATAAAAACATTTCTGTTTTATTTTTACCCTTCAATGGAGGTTCTTCTAATATCATGTAAAGGTAATTGTACAGTGCAAAAATACGATAACTTTAATAGACTCTTTGAAGATGGAAGGACCATAATTGTAAGAGCTGTTAACCTAGACATTTTTGCAAGACTGTCAAATTATATATCAAATATGTTGTGAACTAGGATGAGGGATAAACAGAACATTAATACCATTGACATGCATTTAAAATCAATACTAAAATGACAATACATTAACCATCTGAAGTCTGTGAAATACTTTCAAAGTGTAATATGGTTTTCAATGTCATGTTCCTGACACAGTATACGATATTCCTCAGGAGCAAAATTCCTGCCCAGTCAGGCACATACCAAGGGAGAGATGTGTGACACTATTTCAATGGCACGCTATTTTTGCAATATACTACAAGGCTGTTTCTCACAAATACTCAAGTTTCACTGTATTCTCATGAAATTTGCAAACCTGATTCTAGGAGTGCTCTGGACTTCGGGTGTCCTGTCACATATTTGCAGATTTGGCTTTAATCTTCTAGTATTTTTGAAATTTTACTAGATTACCATGGTTTACAAGTACCATTTCCCAGTTGTATTATGTGTTCCTCTGGAAAGGAATTTCTTAGGAAGGATAACACAGGAACCTAACCCAGCAACTCTTGCAAACATTCCTACTTTGAGAGAATAATCCTTTTGCTGGGGAGAACTTGTGTTATTGTCACATGCTTTCTCTGTCAAGGACCAAGACTTTCAGGCAATTTCCTTACTGCTCGGTAGAGGTCAGTAGTGAAGCATGAGGGAAAGAAGAGTTGAGCACTCGGTTCTCTTCAGGATTTGCGACCGAAAAAAAGGCCAAAACACTAAACAAACCTGGTTTCCAGATATGGAATTTAATTCAATTCTTTTAAAATATATTTCGGGTTAAAATGCATGAGGATATATTTTCTGAACATTGAAGAAAACATAAAAGAGATTAATTCCTTGGTAATATTTGTTTCATGTTTTAGTAGAGTATCCAGCAATTGAATGCATGCTGGGTGACTTTATAGGCAAAGCAAACAGATTTAAATTACAAACTAAAGGTCTAATAATTATACCAGTTTACCTCCAGACAGAGAGACACTGCATGAGAGAAAGTCACATTACTGCCTTAAGGACAGTGACTGTCATCTCCAGTTCTGACAAATCAGCACTACAGAGATCCAATGAGTACCATCTAAAAGTTTCAGATTTTATTACCCCAGTTGTATTTTGATGTTGATGTCAAACGTGCGAACGCATGTCATATAATGCTCACATGGTCATCGATATCCTGAATGCACATTTGATCTTCCTGCTTCAATATGCAACACTAAGACTTGTCTCCTCTCTCCTGTAAGGCTCTTTATAGCCCCAGTCCAAGTCTCACCACTGTTAAGACTCTGCTGCCTCCTACAGACTTTTTGTCAGCACCCTAAAATAGCAGTACTCAAGAGACTAGCAGTTCATATCAGTGGAAATGGTGAAGCAGTTTAACAATCTAAAAAGAGTGTTTTTGAACATTCTTGAATAATTTAAATGATATGGAAAAATTAATTCCTCTGCAGTCATCTAATTCTAGAGTGAAGAATTGCCATGATTTTCATTTTGGTCTTAGAGACAGAATTATTAACATACTAAAACAAGTAAATTAGACATCATGCAAAGGGAGGTTATTTTTCTGCCTTGTATAATGCAAAATCAATAGAAGCATTTACTACATACTGGTGCTTTCAGAATATGGTCTGAGACAGTTTTTCAAAAGATATTTTCAGCACTCAGGCTACTGTGAGCTGCTGCCAAGGCAGTTCCTCATAAATTGCTCCCAGAGGTCTCTGCAGTGAACATCTTCCTTCCTCATCCTCTCTTTAGGTTTTGCCCAAAGCTTCAAGTGAATGTTTCAGCCTTTATATATAAGAATAAAAATCACATTCAGTCAGCACAATGCCAAGGTTGTGATTTCAATCCTTGTGTGGATCATTCACTTAAGAGCTGGACTTGATTATCCTTGTGGGTTCTTTCCACCCCAGAATATTCTGTGAGTCTGTGATGTTCCTCTCTTATGAAAGTTCTGGGCCATATTTTATATTTTGAAAATGTTCTGTAAGCTTTGAGGTAAAGATAGAAAGGATGTCCTTAAGAATCCCAAAATTCAGTCTTTGTCTTCTCCATCTTATTCTCCCATCTTGGCATGGAGCTGGGCTCTTCCCTGTTGAAATCAAACAAATCCCTTTTGATGTCTTTTTCTTGCAGTTAGAATTACTTCTAAAAGCAACTATTCCTTAAATTGGTATGAGAGACATATACCTGTCTCCATACACTGGCCTTTTCAAGCTCTCCAGCTGATATTACATTAGTCCCCAGAGTAAAATTAATGGAATACCTTAATGTCTTTTTTGTATTGTAGAAAAGTATGACCTATGTTAATCATGGTAGATAAAATATCTATAGAAATCAGACACTCAAAATTGAATCTTGCTCTGATAAGCAAAACAGGGTTAGCTATTTATATTGAAGTATCAGGAAATACATTAGCATATTCTGCTTCCATTCTCAGAGAAGATGGTTAGTCCCAGGAACATAAATATTTTTCAAGTGAGATGGTAAATGTCAATGAAGTAAGTGAAGATCAACTGCATTTTTGAAAGGATCCCAGAGACTATGTGTGTTCAGATGCTGGAGGTGGTCCTGTCCAGTGGAAGACTGCTCATGATGAAGGTTTACTTGCAGAAGATTCCTCGCAGGGAGCTAGCTAAATAAAACTGGGAGAAGTGTTTGGGATTTGACCCAGTAGATGGACCTTAAAGGTAGGAAGTAACTGTACATGTTTCTAGGGAAATAAAGACCCCCTCCACCCCCACCCCACCTCCCTAGGAAAAATAGAAAAAAATTTTTCATTTCCTACTCCATGTAGGGCAGTTATATTATGTATTCTGAGACAATGAGAAGAGAAATCTATTTGGTTATCATGCAATTCTGTCTTTCCTTATCTCCTTTCTTCTTCTTTTCAGGTGAGTAATGGAATAGTTATGAGACTGCTCTTTGCCTAGCTAGTCATTCCTTGGACTCCGTAACATATACAAAGTACACTTACATATGGAAAGGGCTTTCTGTGTTCTTCTCATCAGCCTATCAGACTCAGGCTTAAGCTCAGTAACAACATGTTGGGAAATAAGATACTTTTTTCCAAACTACAGTGGAATTTGTTCTAATTATTTTAGTAATTAAACAAACAAACCAAAGAAACCAGGGTTTTTATTTCAAAAGGTACCTGCTTCACACTTGACATTCTTCACACTTGACATTCTTCTATACTGTAGCGCTGAAAGCTTTTGTTTGGATATCTGCTACGTTGTCTGAGCAGCAAAGTATTTGTCTTGCTCATCTGTACCCATCAGCATCTTGCACTATAGCGATTGCTGGATATTTGAACCTTAGACTTATACCAAATTTCATTGTTCTCTGAATCTCTGAAAAGAAATTGTACTCCTGTGGTCTTTCCTCAGGCATCTGGGGACAAAGACTTTTTGAAAATGAAACTTTGGGGTATTGAGAACCCACACACTGGCCAGAAATATGGGTCAATGAGAAAGAACAGGCAGTTTTATTCCAAAATCCTTTGTTAGAAAATGATCAAGAGCATATTAGAAATACAATATAATGACTTCGTAATTTAATACTCTTGCATGTTTTATTTGTAACTTTTACGTTGCTAAATAACTGCAGAGGGGTTTGAGGCCTATTTTGTGCAACAAGTTCATGATACAACTTGTATGCTACAGTGGCCCTTTGCTGAATGAGAACTGCCATATCAGGCCTTTGTTTCAGGTGACTGCAATGTTAAGTGTTAGTCCCAAGAAGTTGGTAAGCGATTATTTGAATTCCAAATAGCCAAGGAGATTGTAAGTGTCCTTTAATGCCTAACACAGACATAATAATAACCCACTCACCCTGGCCCCCTAATATCAGAATTGCTCATAATTTTAATTTGTTATTCCATTCAATAGAGGTTAATTGAAGAAAGACCAGAAAAGTGATTCTCAGCCATCTGACTGGTTTCTGCAAAGCCAAAGCAGCTGGAGTGCTATTACCCTGTAACTCATCCAGAGGGGACACTACCATTAGTCACATTGATGTCCAATCGCACCATTAGTTTAAGCTCAGTCAACATCCATTTAATTTTTCTTTCATGAGTAATTGTTTCTTTGAAGGACAGGTGGCTGGCTCTAGCCTTGAAAGAAATCTAAGGGGGATGCTCCTTCCCCATGTAAGTTTATGATGTAGGATTAAAGATATTTTGCATATTCTGGTTGTACAAATCTGGGCCAAAATTAATAATAGCTTGAAAATCTCAACTAATCAAGAGTAAGTTATTGAGGGCTAAACTGTGGATATTCCTTCCACAGACCCATACCATCTAGAGAGTCTCTCTTGTATGGCTGTTGCATGACCTCTTCTGGAAGCTCAAAAGTTGCATCCTTGCCTCAAAGAAAGAGGCTATAGAAAAGATGGAAAGGACAGAGTACTGCACAAAGCATTCATTGACAGGCCACACAGCAAAAGTCAGATGGCATTTTGGTGAATAGAGCAAAGACAACTGCCTAAAGACTAATGCATGTGTGTCAGGTACGTTGTCCTGGGACTAATGCTGGAGCAGGACAATTCTGTCCAAATCCTTCCCCAGACTGAAAATTGGTACCTACAACCCAAGTGGATTTTTTAAAGTATCTTGTTCTGGAATGTACAACCAAAGTGTAAACCAGCAAGCCAGCCAGGCAGTTTCTGATCTGCCCTGGAGGAATGTAATTGTTGGGTGATCTATTGCCAGATTCTGCCCCTGGGCCAGGGCAACCCTGGTTATGTGAATAGACTGGGGAGAGAAAGCCTGGAGAACAGCACTGCCGAAAGGGACCTGTGCGTGTATGATTTCTAAATAACATCTTCCATCACATTTGGTATTTCCATGACTGAACCCTTTCTTTTGGGAATCTTCTTCTTTTCACTAGGAAGAAGACCTCTCAAAAGAAGTGTTCTGTCTTAAAATACTATCTGCCTGCTGTGAAGTAGATTTTGATGAAAAGTTTGAGCTGTTTCTTTGGGGTCTATGTTTGCGTCCAAACATTCAAGAACTACATTGGCTGTGCTTTCTGTTAGAAGCCACCTATGGAAAGCCTTCAAGTCAGAATTACCTTTCACAGTCTTTATAACAAACTTACGGAGAAAATACAAATAATCTTTTAATCTTATTTTTCTGCCCTGTGATTTCATTACTAGCCATAGAAATATTTCAAATTCATGAAGGTAACAGATGACTGATTACTCATTGATGCAGCAGAATAAATCTGATGTAATCATAATTAAAGAGCCAATGTGTCCCATACTGCCCATACAGTGGGCATTAAATGTATTACAAGGAAGAAGCAGACACCTTATTCATTACCAGCACTTTCCTAATAAACAGAGATAATTTCTTCTCAGCATCTTGCATACAGGTGTAAGTTTAAACCTACAAAACTATTTTTAGAGTTGTATCTTTTTCAAAATCACTTCCAGTTAAAGTAGCCTTGAAAAAAGATATCAATTTTCACAGCTGAATCTGTATATTTCTCTTACAGCTAAATAGGAGGTTTTGACTGGAACCATAGACTCATGAGCTAAGACCTATAAATATGCTCCTGTTTTACAGGTTTCCTGATCTGTTTAACACTAAAGTGATGAGTACACTGAAGGAGACAAAAGTTCTCACACCCACACCTTGATATAGTGATGGAAAGCTCTGTCAGTACTGGGGGATCAGCAACATGTGTGAAGATACCCAGCACCCCTCTAAGCTCTTGGTGGGCTCTCCAGCCCTTGGAAATAAGAGTCCTGCAACATACTTGGCTTGCCTAACCTGCAGAAGGAAAGCACAATTTCATGCTAAAGCATGCTGAAAAGACATAGATTTTGGGGCTGTTTTATTGTTTCAGTGGACTCCTCACAGGCTGGTAGCAATAGATGGTGTGGATAGTTTTAGTCCTGATTTTGGTTTGCTTTTCTTAGCTGTAGGAAACAGATCCATGAGGAGGATCTGTATGTTGTGTGGAAAAAGGACCCTGGTGAGAAGGGAACTATGACCACGTAGTATCTGTTTACCTTAGTACAAGAGAGATGAGCTCCATGCAATTCACGATATGAGATTTATTTTGCTCTCATCATTTTTAATATTGTCATCACCAAATGTTGTGCAGATAGATTTTATGTCCACAGACTCCTTTGCACTGATACATTTAATGAAAGCCTTGACTTTCATGTCTAGGACGGCTTCCTTGAACTTATTCCTCCTGGCCTTTTAAAATCATGACCCCTACAGGAAGGTACTTAGCCAGCTAATCAGGAAATAATAGCCTGACATGGAATCAGCTTAAAATAAATTATCCATTTTTGAATATGTATGTGTATGTATGTAACTTACAGATAGGATTTATTTTGCTTCTTTCCCTTTACATAATGCTTGTATAAATATTGTAGGGGTTGCTGCCTTTGCTGGTTCTAACTACATTTGTTCATAAAATGAAATGGTCAGATCAATATAATCACAGCAATGAGCTTTTGTACACGTGAGTTTATCAACAGAACTTTTTAAAATGAGCTTAAGTTTGCTGTCACAAGAGCTTTCTGTACAGTTGTTCAGCAATGATACATGTAAGTACACAGGGATTTGTCATTGTAGTCATCTCTTTTTGGAAAGTTTATTCTATAATAATTAAAACTTTGTTTAGG
Organism: Grallaria varia; assembly: GCA_013396735.1. Classification (NCBI taxonomy): domain Eukaryota; kingdom Metazoa; phylum Chordata; class Aves; order Passeriformes; family Formicariidae; genus Grallaria; species Grallaria varia. Next base: position 189,152 of record VWZG01002890.1, on the reverse strand, counting down.
GAAATTTCTCGTTTGGGAGGAAGTTCTGGTTCTGAAAGAGGGCTGACATCAAAGCAGTGATTCCTCTAAAAAGTGGTTTTAACATTTTACTAAGTCCTTGACACTGCTCTGAATATTTCCAGCACGACTATTTCAGAGGCGCTTCCAGAAGATGGCAGTGAATGTCACTGTATCACATCAAAACATAATTCCTCTTTGTTAAATCAAGAAATCCATCAGTTTCCAGAAGCCTGACTCCCAGATTAGCCTTCAGATTGCAAAAATGTAGCAACAAACTTAGGCTTCCCTTTGTATTTGGCCTGCATTAACAAAAAAATTTGCCATAAGATACCAACAGTTAGGAAGCCCACTTTCCAACAGTGTTGTCCTCTGAATTTAAACTTTGGTAAAGCTGTGGAACTTAAAGCAGACACAGCAAAGTAAAACACTACCCTGTCACCATAATTGTGGCAGCAAATCATATTTATAGCAAATCTGGCCTAAAGATTCCAGATCTTGATTATTAATCAATTGTAATTGCTGTTTAGAATTAGTAGCTTTCCTGAATTGCTGACTTGAAAAATTATTCAGACACATTTCCCCACACCTATCTTGAGGTGATATTGACTCGATTTTGAAGAGAATTTAACATTTTGAACATTGTTTTCTTATACTTTTATCATCTTTACTTCCTGGATTTGTTTCATGAGGACCTAAAAATATGCAAATGCAGCAATAGCTGAAGTCAGTGTGTTGACCTCAAAAGTCAGCTTCACCATGGTTTGTTTTTGTGCCCTTTAAAGTCAGGAGGAATAGTTTGCATCCCATAATCCACCTGTAATACTCTATAAAACTGGACTGTCATGTAGTAGTTGCTGTATAAAGAGAGTCTAGAAAACAAGATACACTGAGGTGACCAAAGAAATTATAAGATCAGAGTTGGGTTTGAGCAGGGAGGATGACCATTATGTATTTTAATGGATTTATTTATAGAAAAAAACTTTTTCCCCCAGAATTTTACATATTTTAGATGTTAGTTCATATTTTGAAAGTTTTGTTGTAATTTTTGTTACTTGAGTTTCCAGTTCTGTTGACTTAGTTATTTCTTTGGTCTCTTGCTTCTGACGAGTCTGTAAGGTATTTGTTCCTGACACTAGGTGTCACACTAAGAATGTTTCTGCTTCTGGAAAGAAACAAAATCCTTTCCCAGTAAGCAAGAAAACACACTGCCCAGAATGTCCTTTTCTCAGTCTGAAGGCTCGAGGTCAGTAGGAGTTTTTCGCACTGATTTGAGTGCAGCAGAGTTTGTGCCCCTGTTGCTTATCTTGATTCATTCCCTGTAGAATTGCAGGACTTGGAGACAAACTGCCAATTTGGCAGTAACTTGGATTTGATATCCCCATTCAGTATTTGAGTTGCTAAGGGAAATGTCGTTTGCCCCCAAGTGTTGTCCCGTCTTGTCCAAGACTTGGATAAGGAGTTTGTTAGAATTTCCAATAGCGTACTCTAGCTCCTTAAATAAAAGTTCAAATGAACAGTTATCAAAGCGACATTCAGCAGGATGGACTTGTGTGCTCTAAACCCCAAAGTCAACAAACTGGTTCCTGGACTTTGGCTGGAGAATATGCATTATTCCATTCTTCATGTTGAGCCCTCGTCTCACCTGTGAACCTACAACCACTACCTCTTTCCATTGCAACGAGGTTCACAGCAATACTTCTACGGCACTTGTATGCATTAGGAGGGCAGTGAGAAAGGTGGAAGAACTAGCCCAGTGGTAGCAGAAGCAATTTTTTTACAATAATTGCGCAGAGTTTAGAGTCAAAGCTTCCAAATATTTTGTTGGGAGGTTTCCTGTATATAGCTATTTGTATATGGTCTAATCTAAAGTTTGTTGAAATGCAGCTTGTGCATCAATAGCTGTGTGATTCGAATTAGGCACTTAGTGCAGATGTGAAAAGGTGGATCTGTGCCTGAAGTGTTTTCAGCTATGAATAGAGGATGTAGGTGGAAAGCTGGATGCAACAGAGAACTTTAAAACTCGGTATTTATTTTTTATTTGTACTTTTCTCATTGGAGTGAGCAATTTGTTCCCCAGGTGTCTCATGCCAGTTTATACTGATAGACGCAAAAACTTCGCTTTGGAAGGTTCTGAAAGTTTTTAGGGAGCCTTTATTCATTCTTCCAGCCTGATGTTATGAGAAAAGGGTTTAAATCCTAAACACTTTCAATTCTCCAGCAACACACAATAGAGTCAAGTTGAAAACACTGTAAAACTTGTTTACAAGAACTCAGAGAGTGAAAAATTGTTTAATTTAAAATGTTGCAGAGGAAGCAGGATCTGACATCTTAAAAGCCTGATTTTTTTCCTGCCTCACAACAGGGATAATGCACCAGCATGGACATTCCTGCCACCTCAGAAAACCCTTACACCAGCTATGCATGTGTGGGCCAGATAACACAAGAGAGATGCAAGGCAGTGGGCAATACCATTTCCATTCCATTCACTTCTTAACAAGTTTTTTGATTTTCAATATCACAAAGGAAGGTCTGCTCTAGTTTTCCTCCTATCACTATCTTGATGGGAAGAGCAATGGTGGGACAGAGAATGCTATGTCCCATATTCCTTGTTCTAAGGTAAGACAGGTAGCAAAGAGATCTCATAGGTCTATTATTGCTGTGTGGCTCTGATACCTATTTGCTTTGTTTTGTACTACTCTGATACATGGGAAAAACTGAAAGAGCTGGTGATGGTGAAAACTTTTCAATGTCAGAATAAAACCTTCTGAAATTCTTGATGTTTGTCTCACCCTACTGTCAATTGACATAATTTTGGTCTGTGAATTGTGTTTGCATTAGAACAGATTAGAGAGACAGGTTCTAAGGAGCAAAGCCTTCCTGGTAACAAGTGGAACATGGTGGCAAAGTCTCATGTTCTGAGATCAAGGCTCGCCGTTATGTCCATTAGACAAAACTCTGGTTGTATGTATAATAAAAAGATAATATGCAGAAGTGGTCCATATAGTGTTCTGGGCCTTAGCTCTGCCCACATGTATTGGATATTCTGCCACTTGCTTACACCAACTCAGACCTAGACACAACACTGGTTTGCAGTGCTGTGCATCCCAAACATTGAAATAAAATACCTAAGAGTGAGAGTCACTGTCTTGCAAATATGAAAGCAAAAATAAAACTTTCACATTCCAATTTTGTCCTTCTCCATGCAAGATACATAATTAATGTATCCATCAGGCTTATTTGCATGCTTGCAAATTATGTAGACTGTAGCATGTTCAACATATTTTGCTTCAGATCATGTAGGAGAAACGCAGGAAGCTGCATAAAGCATAACTGCAGCCTGAAGTGAGGAAGGAGAAGGAGAGCCTGAGGGCAGCATTAGTAATGATTCTGCAGCTTTTACTGGCCATTGGTGTCAACTGTAGGCTTCACAGTGCCTTTGGGTTGGGGATGGGGGTTGCTTTTTTTTTTTGGCTAATGCAGACCCATCAGACATACAATAGGAAACAGAAAAATCATGTGGTTTTTTTCTCCTCAGCAGACCAATCTACTTTTGCTTGGTGAAGACAGCAATTCTGCAAGCCACCTGTCTGTCTGAGACCCCAGTTCAGTTGAAGGAAATTGTGAGAGAGTTGCCAGGACAGGGTATGAAGTGGAATATCTGATGCCTGCTAGTTCTTGTTATGCTGTTTTCTAATCTCAGTGAAGTACAAAAAGTAGATGCACACAACAGAATTGTGCATGTACATGTTTCAGTTATAGCTCTGCAGTTTCAATACCTGTACAGACCATAATATACTTTAGAATATGCCAGATGTGTTCTCATATCACAGAATCATCAAGATTGGAAGAGACCTTCAGGATGATCTAGTCCAGCCATCCATGTTGCGGTGGTGACTCCACCACCTCACTGAGACAGTTATTCCAATGCCTAACCACTCGGTGAAATTTTTTTTTTGTAATGTCTAATCTGAACCTCCCCACATGCCATTTAAGACTATTGTCTCTTGTCCTTGACTTGAGACTTGTCAGAAACCAACCACCGCCTCACTACAGAATCCTTTTAAGTAGTTAAAGAGGGCAATGAGATCTCTCCAAGCCTCCTCTTCTCCAGGCTAAACCTCCCCCCAGCTCCCTCATCAGACTTGTGTTCCAGACCCTTCACCAGCCTCATTGACCTTCTCTGGACACACTCCAGCACTTCAATTTTCTTTTTGAAGGGAGGGGCGCAGAACGGAACACAGGATCTAAGATGCAGCCTCACCAGTGCAGAATACAGGGGACAATCACTGCTTGCCCCACTATTTCTGATCCAAGCCAAGATGCCATTGACCTTCTTGGCTACTTGGGCACACTGCTGGCTCATATCTCGCCTGCTGTCAACCAGCACCTTCAAGTCCTTTTCACTGAGCAGCTCTCAAACCACTCATCCCCAAGCCTGTAGCACTGCATGGGGCTGTTGTGACCCAGGGGCAGGGTCTGACACTACACCTTGTTGAACCCCATGTAGTTTACCTCAATCTATTGATCCAGCCTGTCTAGATCTCTCTGCAGAGCCATCTTACCCTCCAGCAGATCAACACTCCCACCCAACTTGGTGTCATCTGTGAACTTACTGAGCATGCACTTGGCCCGCTTGTCCAGATAAAGATGTTAAACAGGACCAGGCCCAATACTGGGTCCTGGGGAACACCACTAGTGACTGGACACCAATCTCTACTATGCCTGTCATGCCCTACTAACACTTTGCTGACTGTCACAATTATTCATAACATCCCAGATTTCTAATCCTCCTAAATCCACTGAAGCTCTCCTGTGACGAAGTGGAGGACCACTATCATACACCTGCTAATATGCCTTTGGCAAAGGAAGAGCCTCAATAAAGAAAATTATATTTTCTGTGCGTTCAAGGTCTTGCTGCCTTGTTCAGTCTGTTTCTTTCATGTGTACAAGCACTATCTACCCCCAGGCAGCTGCACAAAATTCATCACAGAGCAGTTTCTTTCTGGTGATTTGGTTTCCTCCTAGTAGCTGTCTAGGGGCAAGTGCGTCTTAAACCACTGAGTCTGAACAAAAACCCTACACCATTTAGAGCAATTTGGATTCAAACATGTTTGGCTTGGATCCATTTCTGTATTTCACTCTAGAGCCCTTCTTCTTTGTTACTAGTGCATTACAGCATTAGCTGTAATATTTTCCCTGCGCTGCTTCTGGCATCTACTCTCACCTGTACAAAAGCTCTAAGAAATTGCATGACACCCTGAGCGTCATTGCTGCAACCAGTGACAAGTGGAAACCCAAATGGAGTGGATCAACTTCTCTCTGCTTATCCATTCTGACCACTTTTAGACTGTTTTCTGAGGTGTTAAATTCTCTTTATAATAGAAATGCAACAAAATTAAATGTTATCTAAGGAGTAGTGTCTGGGACCAGCTCTGATTCCTATTTTAGCAACAATTTAAATGTTTACCAACAATTTAAATCAGCAGTGCAGCATATAATACGCAGGTCTTGGCAGAGATGATTCTCAGCTCTGTTACTCTCTGTATTTCTTTATCTACTAGTGCAGTTCCAGTGTCACTTCTGGTTTTGGTGGCTGACACTGCAGGTCCTTACTAGTTGCTTCATTTTTCTCATTTTGGAACTCAACATTTGCATTGTGAAAACGTTTAAACTCATGAATTAAAGTGTCTCCAAAGAATGCTCAGGGCCAGTGCAAATCTGTTTACATGGCTCTCCTACAGGAGACTCAGTCAATCAGGCTTCTGTCTTCTGTCACTCTTCCAGGCTATGTCCATGGTAAGAAGAAAAGAGAGTAATCTGATAATAAACAATTATATCTTGTCTGTTTCCTTGGATAACTTCATAGGGCAGACCTATAAGTATTGTGTCACATAATGCTGTAGTATTTCACTACAGACTGATCTCCACTAGTAAGTGCAGGACTGTCGGGCAAGGTTAGCACATGTGAGTTTTTCCACCTGTCTCATATTCTCTAAAATGTCTTTGAAATGCTGAAGAGTGCGTGGTGCCTTTGCATACTGACACCCTTATTCCAAGAAGAGGAGGACTCCAAAAGGACATCTGTGTGAACAGGATGCTGGATACCACTGTGGGATCACAAGTTACAGCTTTACAATGGAAATGAGAGCTAGAGAAAGGAGAGGTAAGGGAACCTTCTCAGAAGATACTAAATTTTGATTCATTGCTAACTATGAAGCTGTTGTCTCAGTTTCTTACTGTAACTCATCCCTTTTAGCAGGATTCCCTTTCAACTCCTTAATAATTTTCCCACCTAACATTTCCTCCTGTCCTTTGCCCCCTAGAGAACCCTGTTTGCTTCTCATTTAGCTGTAAAGTCAGCACTACAGTTCTATGGTCCCTGACCTACTGTTTATTATACTGTAAGCAGTAGCATCTTAGAAATGCATTTATTTTGATCACCTAAGAAGTGTTCAGAACTACGTATGCTCAGTCTTTAGAAACATTTTGGTATGTGGGTACATGAATTCCTTCTAGCTTGAAACGTTTCAAAGCTGCCACTTTTTAAAGTATTCAACAAACCAGTTGCAAGAAACAGATGATCTTTTTTGCCAAAACTTCCTTCTATGATTTGGCAGAGTTGCCATCAATGAAAAGGAAATCTAGAAACAGGAGAACAGATTGCATTCATTTTAGAGTCTGAGGTTTATGACTTAAGATGACTTCAACTGAAATTTTTTTTTTTTAACTATTTCTTCACCCCAACTCAAGTGCACCTAGATGAGTGTTCCGATTTTGGTGTCTTTCACAGTCTTTTTTTAATTAGGCACATACGTGCACATAAAAACCTTGTAGAAAACCCAGAGCACAGAACAGCACTTTTATGTAACCCTACTGCTGGATGGCAAACTGCTACCTCCTGCCCCTCACTCATCTTCTGTGACAGATCGTATTGGCACTGCCTTACTTCTACTGGAGACTTGTTTACTTAAAAGACAACATTTTGATTTTTGAATTTAATTTCTATCTGTTTATAATTTTCCCACGGAAGTTTCCCATTAACTTTGCTTAGAATGTTTGCTGATCATGTCTGTACCTGTTATTTATTGGTTGTTTCTTTGCTGACACTCTATGTTGTGTGCAGTTTTTCTGTTGTTTTGAGCTTGAAGCGGGGCATTTCAGAGGCTTCCAAATGTCATTAGTCCACCTAGTCATAGGAATCTGTGCATGCCTCCCTACATTTCTGTGTCTACTTCTACTGTGGCAAGACTTAGGCAAACTGATCCTATAACATTAGGTAACAGGAACACTGGCATTTAAAAGAAATCATGACTGGGTATGAAATGTTTTTGTAATTTAACACTAATGAGACTTTTGAAATATAACATAAGAAAGGTTTGGAAGCCAGCAGCACTCTGGAATATTTATTTTAAACCTAAGATCATGAATAGCTGAACCTGCACTGCTCAGTAAGGACACCTACTTTGTTGTCATGAGACCACTTCTTCTGACCTTCCCACATCTGGAATTCTGTACTGGGTTTGTGTGGCAAGGTTTTGGTAGCGGAGCAGCTTGAGAAGCCATTCCTGTGAGAAACTGTAAGAAACCTCCCCCACATCTGAGAAAGCCAATGCCAGACAGCTCCAAGATGGACCTGTCACTAGCCAAGGTTGAGCCCTTCAGAGACAGTGAAAATGCCTCTGGGATAATATGTTTAGGAAAGAAAAAGATTGCTGCAGAGAAGCAATTGCAGCCAGAGAGAGGAGAGAGAATATGTGAGACAAACTACTATGCAGACCCCACAGAGTCAGTGAAAAAACAAGGAGGTGCTCCAGGTGCCACAGCAGAGATTCCTCTGCAGCCCATGGTGAGGCAGGCTGTCTCCCTGCAGCCCGTGGTCATCTGTGGTGGAGAAGATATCCCCCTGCAGCCTGCAAAGGAGACCCACACTGGAGCAGGTGGGTGCTAAAGGAGATTGTGACAGCATGGGAAGCCCATGCCAGAGCAGGCTCCTGACAGGAACTGTGGGGAGAGGAACCCATGCTGGAGCAGATTTGCTGGCAGACTTGTGACTCTATGGGGAATCCACTCTGGAGCAGCGTGTTCCTGAAGAACTGCATCCCATGGAAGGGTCACATGCTGAAGCATTTCCAGAAGAACTGTAGCCCATGGGAAGGACTCCCATTGGGGAAGTTTGTGAATGACTGTCTCCTTCAGAGGGACCCCACCCTGGAGCAAGGAAAGAAGTCCCACTCCCGAGGAGGAAGCCATGGCTGAGACATGTGATGAACTGACTACAGCCCCCATTCCCTGTTCCTTGTGTTGCTGGCAGGGAGAAAGTGAAGAACCGGAATAAAGTTAAGCACAAGAAGAAGAGAGGGGTGGGGTTAAGGTGTTTTGAAAATTTAGTTTTACTTTTCATTATCCTTTTCTGATTTGTCTGGTAGTAAATTTCATTCATTTTTCCAAGTCCAGTGTGTTATTGCCCATGACAGTGAGTGACGCCCTTATCTCAACCCACAAGTCTTTGATTGCATTTCCTCTCCCTTGCCCAGATGATGAGGGGAGTGATGGAGCAGCTTTGGTGGCCACCTGGCATCCAGCCAGCATCAACCCACCACAAAAGCCAGATTAAAAATAGAGGATAACCTGGTCTTCGCAGAATTCTCTGCCATGATCTTTCAGACCCTATGGATAATCCTCCTTTGGAAGCAACCAGAGCATCCATGAAGGAAGCGTGGCGAAGACAGCAGCAGTGCACCTCATCTTCCATGATATGAGTGAGAGTGCACAGCTTCCTTCAGTGTTAGGTTGACTGCACAGCCACATAGAAACAGTGTGCCAGGAAGAAGAATTTTTCTCTGTCCCATAGAACAATCCTACCTGAAACTCTTGCTAAAGAACCTGTTTCATTTCATTCATGAACCAGCACCACACCAATGCGTCACCAGAACTTTGGCTTTCTAAAACAATGTAAACCTCTTTTTATATGCTTTCCTGTATCTTTGTTCTCACCAACACTTTCAAAGACCTTCAACGATACTCCATTTCTAAGCCTGAGCATACTTATGTATGAGCTTAGTTATTGGCAGACATGAAGATTGAAATTCGGTGTTTATTTGGCTAAAGGGTGGAACATGAACTTGTATTCTTACAGTGCTTGAAATGTTCTTTGGCTGGAAAGACTATAGACTTGATAGAGTAGTGTACTTGCAGTGTCTTTGCAGGTACCTGCACAATGCAGTTTTCTCTTTTTCAGCTGCTTCATCAGGTGTAGTTCTGTGTCTAGTACAGGAGCAATGGATGTTGTCACAGATAAAGCCAAACTGAATGCACACCCAGCTCTTAGGCAGTTGCCTGTGTATGAATGTTTACATGCAATACACCAATGTCAGCCTTGCTTGTTTTTACTTTGGATGATTCTGAATGCTTAAGTTTCCAGTGAAAGCAGTTCTTCCCACTTATATTGAATTTGTGGACCTAGCGCAATCAAATTTTAGTTTTCATACTTTTGAATATCCAAATATCCTCCATTGACTTTTTCTTTAACTAGTGTTGATTTAAGTCTATTATTTTGCCCTAACACAGAAGTTAGAAGCAACTTCAAAACTAAGATTGCCTTAATGGAATTACATTAGTTTCAATGGGGTTTTCTATCAGTAGATTCCTAATGCTATCAGTTTATATGCATGGGTGAATACAGTGAATACATAGGTGAATTTATGTATGGCTTGAGATAATGTAAAATAAAATTTATATTTTCTTTTGAGTTCTCCAGCTTATGGATCTGATGATGGTTGTATTCATTGGGTTTGTTGCTGACTAGCAAAGCGTTTGTTGTGGATGTGATCTCACAGCCTTCAAAATGGATCATGGGGATTTTCTTATTCAGAGGTATATCTTTATTTCAAGTATTTGTCTTCCACAAAGTAATCTTTTTGAGACCATGGAAACTTTTGGTATCCATGATGTCCTACAAGAATTTCAGCTATACATAATGTTCAAAAGTCTCTCACCTTGTCTTGGGTAGGTGGTTTGCATCTTTTCTATACCTCTTATGATTTTATAGATCCCTGTCATAGTCCTCTCAGTTATCTTCTTTCCAGTTAAAGGAATCGATGTTGACTTAATTTTTACTCGCCTGACAGCTATTGCCTAATTTTCATCATCACTGTTGCCAACGATGCCACTTTTCCATCTCCATCATGCTGTGTTTTGGTTTGGGATTACTGCCTACTGCTTTAGTGCATCACTACATCTTTTTGTTTTCTTTCCTGTTGCTTCCCAAACTATTGGTAATTTTTGACTTTGTTTTTACCACTGTGAGGCACTGAGTTGGCATTTTTATAGAACTATTTACTATAACCTTGAGATTCCATTCTGAGGGATAACAGCTAGCTGAGAGCTCCACATTCACTATAAAGTTAGAATTGTTCATTTTTTTCCTGACATTAATTCACATCTGTCTTTATTGAATTTCATTTGATATTTTATTGCAGAGTATTGTGAAGTCCTGCTGCAATTCCTCGTAGTCAGCCTTCATTTTTACTTATGTGAATGATTTAAACTTTGTCCCTTTGATATTCATGATCATTTATGAATCATATAAGCTTGAGTATATGTCCTCTATGGAGGCTCCATTGGTGGCTTCTTTCTTTTGTGAAAATTAGTTGCTTGCTGTTCCCTTTAGTCAGTCAGCTATATGAAAACTTTTTCTCTTAACCCAAGGCAGCTTTTTTTTTTGCTCTGGAACTCTTCAAGGGGTCTTTAGTGCTCTCTTCTGAGAATCTAAGTAGTTATATCCAAGAGATTTACCTACCTCTCCTTGACTCCTTCACAGAACTGGCACAGATACGTGAAACATTACTTTGCTTCATGAAAATCGTATCAGCTCTTCTCAAATATGTTGTGGTATTTACTCCCAATCATATACAGTAAACTAGGTCCTGAGCACTCAAAAAAAGAAGTGTTGAAAATAATATAATGATAATATCATGATACTATATAAATAATATAATGTTTTTAAACTTAAAAGGACTGAATAAATAGTAATATTAAATTTTTAACATGTTTTAAAATTTTAAGAAATCCTGGCATGTGGTGGGTGCTAAATATTATTCAAGAAGTGGAGGTAATTTGCAAAGAAATAAGGCTGTCACATCTACAATCTACAGATCTCAGTAGCAGTCAGTGCCATAGGAGTGCTGCCTGGGGCATCCCATCACCAGTGTAAGACTGTGTTAATACAAATAAGAGAAGCAGATGCAATGATTCATAGTTAACTTCTTTTCTTGTCAATGCCTGTTTCCTTAGATTCTTCTTCTCCTGGCTTTTT
>VWZG01002890.1:161070-177816 GCA_013396735.1 Grallaria varia | reverse complement strand
TTTTTGCCTGTGTATGTTAAACAACTTACAAGTCGTAATACAAGCATTCAGAAATCCAACTGAAAGGTCTACAAAAGTCTATCTGTGTTACTGTATCTCCTTTAGCAGTGTTTGTATATTTTTCCTGCTTGTTGTTTGGGCTGGAAGCAATCTGCTCTGTGCTTTTGTAGCACTTGGCATAATGGAGTCATGGTCTTTGAGCAGAGTTTCTAGATACTCCTGAAAGTTTATCAGGCTTTATTCAGATGCCCACTGATTCTACTCACCATTACATTTTCTGCAGTATGGTACTATTCTTCCAGTGTTTCCTGGATACTTCCTGGAAGCACATCATGTTTGCTGACACTGAGACAATTTTAAGTGAGATGTTACACCCTGCAATGCTTATTTCAGCTTTTTCATAATTAAGTTCCTTTAACACTGGTCCTCGAGATTTTTACTATCCGTTATACCAGTCTGACCAAAAATGTTTTCTTACTCACATGTCAATTTGAGATAGGACTGTGGTACATCTTCTATCATGTTTCAGTGGGGAACTCTGCCTGAGCTCCCACATAGTGAAGAGTCCTGCAGGCCAAAGAGGTATGTGAAATATTAACCTAATGTTTCTACTGTGGCCTTGTGTACTCCATTATTACTTCATCACCTATTAGCCTTATGGACTGTCTGGTCAGCTTCCTCTTCATTGTGTATTTGAACAAGATTTATTTTTAGTTTCAAAGCTATTTGAGAAACATCCCTCAGACTTTTATTGGATTGCCTTATAGAATTTTTACATTTAACTTGCTGGATTTTGTTATTTTCTGCTTTCTTTGTTTGGAAATAATGTCAACTCTTTTAAAGAAAGCCATCTTGATCACCAGCTTACATGGTGAAGTGTTTAATCCTACTAGCCTTTCCTGGGTATTTGAGGGGTCAGAATAGGAGGAAGAAAGGTTTCAGTAGATGCTGAATGGGCTTTATGTTTTATACTTACTGCTTTAGGAATGCAGAATTTATTTTGTGGCAACGTTAAGCAACATCTGGAATACAGATTTTGGTCAAATAGGAAAAAAAATAGTACTGGACTTTCTGAGCATGTGTTAGGGGCTTAGCCTTCATCCCTATGAGTGAATATTTTGTAGATAGTGCCATTTAAAGTTTTCACTTTAGGATCCAGTGAACTAGAAGACAGCCCAGAAAGTCCCCAGGACTTCTTCTGGGTATGAAAGGAAAAGATAAACAGACCCTTTTAGACAGGGAGTGCAGTACCTTGCTTTCTCCACAGTAGCTCTGTCCTGTAGTGTGACAATCTGCCAAGCTGGGCCAGATGTCTGAGCTGCTTCTTCAGCTTCCCAGTGAAGGCAGGATCCACGATGCCAATGTGCAGTTATTTATGTGCCTCCTTCACACCTGAAAGCCAATGAGATGAAAGCCAATTCCTCTTTCTAGATACTGCTCAAAATTGTATCTGCTTTGAAGGAAGCAACTTGGCAAAAAGCATTTGCTATTTTACCCCAGGTGCAAAGACGCTGGGAGAAGGATTTACTGTCACTGTGTGTGTGTACAGCAGCTAGCATAGCAGGGTCCTGATTTATGGCTGATATTGTTGTAGGCTGAATAATGAGATAAATAATTTATTGTACAGGAACTGTGGCAGGGGGCATTGTATAATTTCCCACACTTGTAACTATGTATAACTACAAAGAGCAGTAAGAGTGAAGGCTCATTTAAACGTTAAGGATAATAAGTGAGGGTACTGTATACTCTCTCATCACAGCTGTTCTGCCACTGGGTGTGACATTTCTCCCCCTCTCCCATTCTCTTCATTCGTCTTTCAATTCACATTGAAAGGCCCCATGGAATATGTATGGCAAGTGCTACTAGCTCTCTAAATTGGCAGTGGTGATACTAACAGATGAGCTACTGCTACTAGCAAAAAAAAAAAAATTAAAAAATCCATGTTCTGCTCTCCTGAAGTCTTCTACATTCCCACTACACTAAAGTGTAGCCTGATTTGATTTTTATTCTCTGCACCTGCCTATTTTTCTGATAGGTAGCAGGGACAAGAGTGAGAAATGATCCTCCTTATTATTGGAGAACAGAGTCCTCCATCAACACAATTTTTTGCTAGTTAAATGTGGGTACATTTACCTAAATAGAAAGAATGAGCCCATATGTACTGAAATTATACCATCAAACATGGAACAATAACTATAATACATTTAGAGCACCTTGTCATGATTTTCATTGCTCACATAATCTATAGAAGGATTTTGTTACCTGCTCAAGAGAAAATGATGAGCCATTACTCAAGATGCTGCATGTGCAAGAGGCAAAGGAAATTGAATAAGTAAATAACTGGCTTTTAAGGAAGCTGCTGAAAACAAGAAAGTAAAGAATTTAGAATGTTTGTATGGAAAATCATTTTCCTGAAACTAAAAATGGTTTGCAGTGCAGAGAAGAAAAGAAACTAATTACGCAAAGATTAAATTAGTCAATCTGCAAATAAACTATATAAACATGATTTTTCAAAGGTCATATGTATGTGTTTTGAATTTTTAAATTCATGTAACTTAGTTCACTGCATTAACTTAAAACAGAGTTTTGTTGGGATTTTTTGTGTTGGTTTGTTTGGTTTTGTTTTTTTTAACTGGAGGAACCACTTATTTTTATCAGGAAATAATTTTTGATTCTCAGCTGTTCCCTCACACCAACTCATTTTCTGTAGTAATGTTGCTTGGCAAATTTGAACAACTGTAAGAATTCCCCCTTGTTTGTCCATACAAGTCTTGACAACTTTTAATTAAATGTGTGTGTGTATGAGCTCCCATAATGGACCCATGATATACGATTAGAGTCTCTTGGTACTCCCATAATAAACTCAGGAATATTTGAAAGTGTTTAATGAATGCCGGTGATACAATGTAACAATTGCTAGAGCACACTGTGGTCTGTCCCTTGTCATACCCCTATTTAGCATTTCTAGGCTTGAAAATTTATGCTGTATTTCTGTCCCCTTTTGAAAAGACTAGGGCACAGCAGTGGGATTTTTTAGTGGCTCCCAGTGCAATCTACAAATGTTTAGGATGCTGCAATGTGGACCAGTTAAGACAGATCTCTAGGAAGCCATGCAGCCATTAAAGTGGAAGGCATGCCTACCTTTTCCTGGTGGAACTAGGTAGGCAGGTTTCCCCAGAGCTTGTTTCACACAAAGCATCCCTCAGATGTCCTTGTGCAATGAATTGTGATCAGTCTGGGGCACTTAGAGTGTTTGTGACTCTGCAAGAGCCAGTTATAAACCCAAAATGGCCAATTTTCTGTCTTCTCATGATGAAGCAGTTGAGTACTGAGTGCAGACATTGCAGTGTGGGGCAGGTTCTGTGGGGTTTTTTATTAAAAATGAAACTTCGGGGATAGCTCGAATGAAGTTTGAGGTTTGAGTCTGGCCATGGACCAGTTACTTGACTCTTTCATAAACTGGAAGAGAAAATACCAATTTTATGCGATTTTTACACTTGCAATTTTGTTGTGCACAATTTTCGTGAGAAGCAACCCCTTTTGAAATAGTTCAATCACTGTTGCACATCCTCAGTGTTGCAGTCCTATGCCTCTAGGTTAGGATGCGGCTTTGTTTCCAGGGATGGTGGCCAGAGATAAACCATTACAAGTACAGATACCTCTGTAGCTATACCAGGGGAAGCACTATAAAGGGTAGCAACTGTAGAACTAAACATGCTTATTTGTAAGTAAGAGGAAGCAGTGGGACTAAGCTCACTAAAATATGTCAAGCAGAGAGTACTTGCAGGTTAATCCAAAGCTACCAAGGATACAAAAATTTCCTTTCTAATTTCAATACTCCATTTTTGTAGCTATAAAATTGGATATTGCCATTGTTATTCATCATTATTCGAGGCTGTCTTTAAAATAGGACCAAGTATCATACCGAGTTACAAGGGACAAAAATGATGGACACCTTGGAGGCTTGAGAGGATATGTATGTTAGCGGGTAAAGATGAAGATATGTAAAAACAGATAACATGAATTCATTTAATCATTAAAGTCAGAAACGTATTATCAGAAATTATAGCCAAGGTGAAATTTAAAGTCCTTCATTGCTGCTGCTCATCTGTTTTGTGTTACCATTCACTACATTATTAGGCTTCTACAGGGTGTTTCTGTTTATGACTTTTTTTGTCTTAAGGAGAGAAGATGAGATGGAATAGCTGTAGAGTAAATATATTGCCCTTTGAAATCAAATTATGTATGTGAGGATTTCTGGAATATTCCCCTTTCTCATATGGTAGTCTACTGTATTGAGAAGTACTTTTGAGAGTCATAAACCATTATTAGGTTTGGGGGGAGTGTTTAATTTTAAAAATGCACTTCAGAAAATGCATGTACCTATGTTACAATTGTTAATGTAGTTGTTGGCTGGTTTTAGCTAGACAATATTCAAGTCTAAAGCTTGGTGTAATTTATCATCCTCACATTGAAATAAGTTAATAAACCAGTTGAGTCACTGCAAGTCCTTTCCCACACCACTCAGTCTTCTCTGTGTGCATTCCCTTGTGTATTGCTTTGTTTTAAAATCAGTGTCCTAGTTCTTGTCACAGTATTATCTTTTGCGTCTTTCACATATACTTCTTCCTTCTGTTAAACCTGTTTCACTATAAATTATTCCCACATTGTTTTTCTTGACTCTCACTTTTCTTCATCTATTTGCACCATATACAGTTTGTGTCTTGTGGAGAGACTTATGCATCTTCGATTTTGAGCTGTTTAGGGAAAGAAAGATCTCACTTAGTTTAGTCAGTTAAGGTCCCTCTCACAAAAGCAATTACATATAAATAAGGATATTGACCATATAATAAACCCACAAACACAGCAAAGAGCTAAACTTGAAGACCAATACATCTTTTCTATCTCTAACTTTATTAATGAGCCTTAAAAAATTCAGTACTCATTAAGTCTTAATGCTTAATCATACTAGTGTCACTAAAGAGAAAATATATATGCTCCATCTGGATTATTACAGAATGCAAGAGAAAGGCCAAATAAATTCTATATT
Organism: Grallaria varia; assembly: GCA_013396735.1. Classification (NCBI taxonomy): domain Eukaryota; kingdom Metazoa; phylum Chordata; class Aves; order Passeriformes; family Formicariidae; genus Grallaria; species Grallaria varia. The sequence goes on along the minus strand of VWZG01002890.1, from coordinate 172,766 downwards.
TAATTCAATCTTTTCTTTAGCACAATAAAGCAAATTAAAATCAATGATTGATCATCTTTGGGAACATTATCATCAGAGCTGAATACATAAACAATGCACCAAATGAAATGCCATTTAATCACCTTTTTTCTTATGTGTGTCTTAGTATATCATGAGTCAATAAATACCATTTGTTTTATTTCAAAGATTAAAAAAAATTCATTTATTCAGTTTGATTGTTTCTCCCTCTTTGATTTTCTTTGATGTTTCTTTATTTAAGGAAAGGTATACAAATATTTTAAGATGTTTAGAAACATCTGGCAATGTATACAACTTTTAGCAGTATCTTAACTGGGCTTATTGCAGGACAGGGCATCTGTCTTCATACAATAAAACATGCAGAGTCCTGGGGAGTTTGAAAGGCTCTTCCTCAATGCCTAAGAGTATAAAGCTAGTTAGTCCTGCCACTAAATGCTTGGGCATGTTTGGGGGTTTTTTCAGTTAGAATAGGAATTTCTTTTGACTGTTATTTCAGAAGTCTTCATTTTCTTTTTAATAGCATATGTTAGTCTCTTTACATTTGCTATGTTAAGTCACATGTCTTGTGCTACTCTTCAGTGAACTATCCTCAGCTTGCATAGTTTTACATGCCTGTACAAGGCTGCTGGTAAAGTAGAATTGAGGTGTGCATGAGAATTACTGGTGTGAATTGCTAATTCCACAAATAGGAAATTTCTTAGGAAATTTTATATACTGATTTTTTCATGTGCATTTCATACAGTAATCCAAATGAAAATAATATCTTCAATACAAAAGTGCACAGAAGAAACATTATTTATTGTCCTAAAATAAACTGATTTGGAAATGGCGAAATAAATTTCATGGATGTAAACTTGGTTGTGTAGACTTTAGCTTGTTGATTTAGGAGGAGCACTTTTAATCAAATCAGGTCAGAGGTTTAGGCTTTTCTTCTTAGTCAACTAGTACTGAAGTTTTATAGTAGATGAACTGATGGGAGTCCTGTCAGACAGTAACTTGGAATAACTAGAAGCTAAATGTCTTTCAGTGCAAAGTAATCTCAGGGGAAAAAAAATCTGACAGATAATGGACAAGTGAGAATATAGACTCTATGAAAACAAAATTAAATAGAATTTACATTTGATGGTATGTTTGGGCCTGTATGTAATCCATATGTAATGAACTCTTACCTTATTTTTATATATATTTTTTAGTTGCTTGTTACCTTTCTGGCAATATAAAAGACTTATTCTGATGTGATTTCTGTGGCTGAGCTGGACCTGCAGCTGTCATTAGTGAAGTTGGAAGACCTGTATGATTATTTTCAGTTGGGATTCATTGTGGCAAATTAATACATTATGAAATAAATTATATGTAAGGAAATAAAGGGTAGAAAAGGGGATGGAGTCAGCTATTCGGACTAGTCAAAGTTTAGCTAATTGCTACTGCTTTAGTGAAGTTTTGATTAATGGTCATATCTTTAAGAAGTGCTTATTCTGTACACATTCAATACCCTCTATTGCAGCTTCTGTTTCAGAATATTGAAACATCTTCCACTGTGAAGTTATTATGCACATTGTTATCCTCAACAGTCCTGTAGCGTAAAGTGCTTTGACTCTTTGCGCTTGCTGCAATCTAATGCAAAGTCAGTTTTCCAGCCTCATAGAAACTGAGCTTTGAAAAGGGTGAGGACTTAGAGGCCACAGCTCAGCTGGGGTCCCCTTGTGCCACTGCATTCATTAAAATTCAGTGCAAGTGAGAGCAGTCTAAAACATTCTCATTTGCTCTGCAGTCAAATCTGAATTTAGCTTTCTCAGGCTAGCAGTGTGAAGGCAGCAGATAAGTGGTGGAGAATTGCTCCTCCTTTCCTCTTAACTGTTCATCACATAGCTGACAATACATTTTCTGAACATGCTGCCTCCTAGTCCTGTACATATAAAGTTGGGTTCCTGGGATTTCAAACATCCATAATTATGCACTTAAAATGTATTGTTTCCAGATGGTAATGTAACCAGTTATTTCAAACAATGAAAAATCCAGTGATTTAATTGTTTGTAGCAGATGAGTAGAAAAGCTGAAGGAATAGAAACGTGTAAAAAGAATGTTATACAAGGCTCTTGGTAGATTTTACATCCAAAGAATTTTCATAGAAATGCGGGTCCATAGCCTTAAAAAAAAGGCCTTTCCTGCAAATACAGACTTGAGGTAATCAAGAGGTAGACATTTGTAATAATTTTGAACAGTTCTCACATATACAGGTGTGATTAAAAGCTGTACAAACAAAGGAAACTGCGCAATTTTCTTCTTGAGTGCAAAATTTGGTTCTAAGGCTGTAGCAGGGGATGAGCAGAATTGTTCCAGTTTCATTGTTCTCTGCAGCATGTTGACTACAGAGAGAGCACCTTGAACTATGTATTTCATGAACCCAAAATTATTGTCAGTATGACAAACCCCCATGGAATACATCTCTTCATCAGTGTGTGTCAGCAAATTCTTTTAGCCAGATGCAACAGTTCAACAATACAATTTTACAGGTGTAAAGAGTGCTGCTCAGATCCATGGATTGGTAACATATTGTGTCCTTATGATCTACAGGCCACAGTGTTTAGCTGCCTCAAAATAATGCACTCTTAATATCATGCAATGGTATTTAAGGCAATAAGGTCATCCAGAATTATGAATTTTCACTTTTTCCTAGTGTTGACCTCCTGCAAAAGCAATGAGAACAGTTCACCAGTTTCAGGTCTTCTCCCTGTTTTCCACTTTCCTGGAAACACAGTGGCGTGAGCAGGCTGTAAGTCAATGCACCATCCCAGGAGCCCTTTGGTGCATTCTCTCACAGTCCTGTGCCCCATAGAAGGACTAATCTCATCAACGTGGTGGGTTTCCTGCCAGAGCCCTGGCTCAGGTGAACACACATCTCATCCCACCACTGACCACACTAGGAACCGTCAAGCGTGCAATTCCTGTACACTTGACTGGAAAAGCATCTGTCGTGTAAAAGAAGTTACTTTTTGATCATGTGAAAGATACTTTATGTTCATAGAAAAAGGTGAGGTAATAACATGCTTTAAATGCCTCCCTGACAAGTTATGTATCTTGCCCTGCCCATAGAGCCCTAGGAAGTGAACTTTCTATGCACTGTAACATGATCAGACAGCTATGAAGAGCTCTGTCTATTGCAAAACACAAGCGATTTCTCATTTCCATCAAATACATGTTTTAAGCTATCACATATGTAAACAATAAAGAGACTAACTTTCTTTTACTGCAAAATATGTGCTTTGCCTGGTTTGCTTTGTTAGAGGGCATATTTGTGAAACAAGAAAAGTCATACAGCCTAAGAGCACACACCTCGCTCAAAGCAGAAGCAGCCAGGAGGTGTATGCAGTCACTCCTTGTTCTTACAGCAATTTTAAATGAGATATATAGACTCAGGACTGTACCAACAAATAAGAGCCCCTGGGACAGATAAGAGAGTTTCAGATCAGGGATGATCTGACTACATTGCCTTTCCAGGCAGAGAAATAACCAGCTGCCAGGAGAGTAATGGTATAAGACATGCTATGCCAGTTGTCTGCATTAATTGGCTACCCTGGCTTTAGAGCTTGTTTTGTGTCAGCAACACAGTGCTAACCAGCTGCAGCACAAATCTGAATTTGGTCTCCACATTGCTTCACAAAAGCTGCATAACTGACTGCACCACTATTAGCTTTTAAACTATTTACTACTCAAGATCTCATTACAAATGAACACCCTGGCCACTGCAAGAGTGTGGGTTTTGATTGCCTTGTCCAAGCCTCCTCCACAGTGTCACTTAATCTGCTTTGGTTCTGTTTGCATAAACAGAAATAACCTAACACAGTTGGGATGGGATGCTTTAACACTGCAATTCTGCAAGCAGTATAGCACTGCTGCCAAAAAGAACAGCCCTGCCCTTTCCCTCTTCCCAAATGCTTGCTCTTGTCCCTGTGTTGCTCCATGCCTGCTGCCAGTATAAGTATTTGCACTGCCAAGCAATAAGCTAAGTGGGAGGATGGTTCAAAGTCCATTTGAAAGAAAAAATAGTAATGATTAGTTTTAATCCAGGCAAATCCAAACTGTTTTGTTGTTCGTTAACGAAAATGCTTTAGTCAGCCTAAAGCAGAGGGCAACTGGGAGTGTAGTGGTTTATATTTAGGGGCAGATAAAGAGATAGGCTACTGTTCTTGGCTTACATTTATCATAGAAATGTGGTTTAAATGTGATCCTGTTCTCAAATGCCCTTAAAATGACATTACTATTCTGTTCTTATTGCTCCTCATCTCTCAATCCTTACCTGAGGTCTTTTTAAAAGTGTTCATTAAGGTGTTTTTATTGGCCCTTGTCATCTGAAGTTTAATTTGGAGCACAAAGTGCTTTTCTTCCTGGTTTGATCATATCATTGTTCAATAACTGAAACATGCTTATTGACAATACATAACACAGAAAACGTACTTTCCATGGAACTGTCTTTTCAGAGGAATAAACATAGTAGAAGCTCCTTTTACATATGAACAGAACATCTTTGGATGTGCAGAGCATAGTATTGCTGGAATCAGGAAGAATGTGGATGTGCAGGCATGAAAAAAATTGCACAATTCTACCATCCAGATTTCAGGTACTAGGCTTCAAACCCTGTTCCAAAAGAAAGGCTAATGAGCATAATCCCTCACACAGAGGAGCAGAATCTGTTGAATGAAAAGATGTCATCTTTTAAACAGCTGCTGCACTCCTACCACCTTAATAGTTCTTTTTCTGCTAGAAAAAGCTGGTCAAACCTGGTAACATCTGTACATGACAGCTAAACATTTAATCTTAAATTATAGATTTCTCTCAGATTTCAGTATTGAGCATTTGAACTACAAGAGTATCCTCACAGCCAGACACCGATGGAGCTGCATGTGTTGAGTCCCTGTGTGCCCTCAGCTTGGTTCATATTACCTTTCACTTCCTTGGGGCTAACAAAACCCTTCATAGGCATGAAGAATGAACCACAGGCAGGTCAAACTCATATCCAGAAGTTCACTACAGTTCAATTATGATAGTGTAAAGTTCCATGTTCCTGTTGAAAAGATGACATTTTCTGTTGAACAGGGACATTTGAAAATTTAAAACTAACATATTATATTTCTTCAAAAATATTTGATTCAACAAACAAGTTACAGACACAGATATTTTGGGTTTTATTGGCTTTTGCAGAAACATGATATGAATTGTTATTTGCTCCCACGTTTTAACTCGTTTTTGCTTTGCTTAGGTAAGTGGATAAAAAAAGAAAAGTATGAGCTGTTTAGAATAGCATAAAAAGTTTTCTGAAGTTTATTTTTTTTATATTTACTGTGGAAACATTTTTTGAGACATTAATTAAAATCCAAACAGGGATTAGATAGTGGAACACAACCTCTGCCTTGAAGTGCTATATGAATATATCAAAACACATCAGAAAAATTTCTAAAGGATAAATAGCAGACTCTGTTACTAGCCATGAAAATGCAAACATGGCTCTCAATCCAGATTACCTGCTTCAAAACCTGGTATGAAAATCCGCTGCAAAAGGCAATCTTGGACTGAAACACTGAAACAATTTAACCTCTATAGCAGTTGCTGCATCTGTATACAGTTTTGTTAACGATGGTATTGAAAATGAACGGGGACTCCAGTTAACAGTCACAGAACTGTAAATTTGTTGTGGTGCATTAGAGAATCTGGCCCAGTGTGTGTCACAGTTGTTTAATTCATCTAAGTTTGGCAGGGTTTGTTTTTACTTAAATGTATTCACACCCATGCAAGCTGTCAAATTGGAATTACACTTAAGGGCTTAGGCCGAGCTGCAGCTGCAGCAGCAATGGGGGCAGGGAGAGGGGGGCCTTGCACTGCTCCTCCTCCTGCCACCCTGGAGTGAAGAAAATGCCCCTTCCACTGTTGGCCAGGGCCTGTCTTCCTTGAATGCTCTTTGAAGGTCTGCTTTACCTCGCTTTTGTCTGGACTCCACGTTTCTTGTAATATTAAAGAACTTAAGGATGTCATTTTCATTTAGCAATGGATTAAAATAAGGTATTGAAGAGGATATTCTTGCAGCTTGAAATGAGTAAGCAATCATCTATCATCACAGCCCTACTCTCTCTGCTCCTAGAGCAAACTCTCTTCATTAGAGCTGGAAAAAGTATTTGCAGTAAAAAATTTATTCAGAGAATTTAACCTTCTGCTTTTTTGCTTTTTTTCCTATTGAAATTTATCTGCAAACAGTCTGATTTTTATGTGCTGTCCTATTATTCAGAGTTATTCAGTGAGTTCTTTATGCAGCTGTGTTAGAGTTTATGCATTGCTCCTGAGTTCCTTACTCTGGCCATTTTTCTCAGGTATGAGCCAGTCATAATTTGCTGTTTGTTCAAGGGATTACTCAAGTAATTTTCTTAATGTTGCCTTCATTTTTTTCTGAGCATCCTGGAGGACTGCTTAATTTAGGGTAGGATTTTTTGCCCAGAAGTATCCATGCTGTCCAGAGCCTTTGTAAACTACCCTGGCTGACAGGATGGTTTTCTGTCTCTGACACATCTTCCCTTCATTCCTCGTGCTGGTTTTGTGTTAGAATTTTTGACAGCTTTCTATAATTCAAAGGGTTTTCCTGTTATTCTATAGGGTCCTGTTATTGCAAGTATCTATGTGTCATCGATCTATTTCCCTTCATTAATTTGTGAACTCCATCTAAAAATTAATTGGCTTAATTTGTTTCTTCCAATAGCCTTGGGAAAGTTGTTCTAGAATCTCATTCCTTTGTTGGCTGGAGTCCTTCTAATTCCTAGCAAAGAGTCATCATCAAAATACTGCCTGCCACATTCTTCTTTGAATTCTTGTACTGAGGCTGTTTTTTTCTTTAAGAGCCCTTTAAAAGCAAATGCAGTAGTGAAAACTTCCAACAATATATTTAAGCGTAGTGCTATAACTTACATGAATGTCAAATGAATGCAGAATTATATGACCACATTAGCTGTATTAAAATAATTAACTAGTACACAGCTTCTTGGATAGTATTGGTCATCCAAGCCAAAAATTCATCAGCACTACCTTCTTGATCCGTATATAGATATGTGATTACATTTAATGGGGTGTGCGCTATCAGATTCTGGAACTGACTCAGTTTCCATTTAACGGATGTATTACTGTCATCCTCACACACTAAACAGCTTTACTTTGCTGTGGAAGAAACTCAGTTTATTTTTCTTTATGCAAACTAAGTTTCCTATGTAATCACTTGACTCCTAGAGGTGGTCTTATACAACTAACAATTAGCAAAGATGACAAAATCGTCATAAATGGTAACATATATTACCAGTGTGTATGGACATTGAACAGTGTGGTGGCAATTCAAACCCTACAGAAGAATCAGTAGGTTACAGAAATACATCTACAATGTATAGGAAATTGACAGAGAAAACCAAGAAAGAGCATGCATGGATCATTATCATGCAAACTCTGAACTACCTGTGAAGAATTGTTAAAATCTCTGAAAATAATGTTATAGGCTGGTCTCAGACAAACGATAAGTCTGATGAAGAGGTTTGCTTTCGAGGGCATGTAGATGTTTTTGTTGCAGACTTTAAGTTATTACAAGCATCAAATTTCAATACAATGTAGAGAATCAAGGTTAGGAGCTGAAGTTCCGCACATTGGAAGCAATAGAAATCTTGATAGGAAAACGTGTCTTTAGTTGTTTAATAGACTAGAGCAGAGAGTGCCTCTCAGCTTTGTCCTTTCCTCCAGCTCCTGGAGAAGGGTCAAGGTTTACTCATCACACAGGTAATCCAGGAAGTATAACAAAGGAGACCCTGTCTGTAAATTCCACGTAAGTACAAATATGACAGTGGAATACTGTAATTTTATTATTAATTCAGATATTCAGAGGCTAAATTATGAACTCAGCTATGGAAATTGAAAACTGAAAATATATTTATTTCAGAGCGACATATAATTATATACTTCTAGTTTGCCCTGTCTATTTTAAATTACTTCATGCAAATCTCATTTTCAGGGATTATGTATAGAGGAAAATTAGATGAGCCCTTAAAAAGCTAATATAATATAATTATGGTATTATTGTGTGTGTGCATAGTGTGTACATAAGATCCAGATGTTAATTAGCAAATCAGGTTGATTTAGCAAACAGAAATTTGCTCTGATGAAAAACTGAAAGAAGAGACAATTACTTCCCAGAAAGTTATTGTTTGTACTATGAGCTCATTGAAAAGAAAAAAAATTAATGTGGCAAAAAATACTTCTACATAAAACCAACAATTAAGTCATATAAGCAGGAAGACATTGTTGCTAGAACCAAGTCTGACGGCTTTCTGCAAAAAGACATTAGTTGTTTACCCTGCGTATGGGTTGTCAGGGTAAGGCAGCTTTATATAATCAAATTTTCCACTTGTGTGTATCACTGTATTGCACCTGGGAGTAATGGAACTAGAGAAGTTTGCATCAGATGCATATATGGTCCCTTAACCCTTCTTTTGAGGGATACAGCTGGCTCCAGAGGGTTAAAATTTCAGTCAGTCAGCGTACGGTTTCCCTGAACCAAAATTCCTCCAGTGAATGTCCTTGGATGGACTCAGTTCAGCAGCTTGATCCAAAGAGCAGCCTTGCACTGAACATAAAATAAAACTCAAGGTAAAATATTTCACCTTTATAGTCATAACAAAAAAAGGTTTTTTAGACTACAAATGTAATAACTGTAATTTAGGTAGATTTTGTTATTTAGCAACAAGTCGGCGAGTCAGCTTCGCCTTTCTTATGGAAAGCTGACATTTAATGCCTGAAAATAGCTGGAAAATGAGTATGAATTACTCAGAGAAAAATATTGCTGACAACAGAAACCTTAGAACAATTGCATGGAACAAGCTCTCAGCCTATCTACTCAGCCCTATTCAGGCCTTAGCACTGTGATCACTGCTTTCCAAACCCGCATTGACGTCAGTGGGAGTTCTGAAGGTATCCAGAGTAGGAGGTGCTGCCCACATTTCCTACCGTGGCAAAACCTCTGCCTTGACCTGTGATGGTTTATCGCTGATCCCCAGATCTAAAATCTCATTCACCAGGCCACAAAAGCTGAGCAGAGCATGAGTGTAGCAAATGTCACAAGTATTTCAGACCAGCCTAGAATCTAAAATTCTTGGTTGTGAACAACACAGATGGTATCAGTGCCATCTTTTCAAGCCTAATGCAGAAGCCTCAGCAGTCAAAGGAAAACAATCCATTCTACTCTCCATTTCAGATGCTATAATTCAACTTTACATTTTGAAGGACTTTTCTACATAAACACATATATGTCAGTTTTCTTGTCAAGTTTTTCCATATTAAAATTGAGGATTGTAGCAATGTTTGTATACAATGAATGGTTCAAAATTAATCACTTACTGACCTGTAAGAAGAAAGCCATATAATTCACCAGATTATGAGAGATGGTTGCGAACATCTTGTGTTTTATTCTAGTCTTGCTGTTCTTAAGGATATGGTAGTACTCATTATGCCAAAAATGAGGGGAGAAAAAAAAAAAAAAAAGAGCTAAAGACAGAAAAAACAAACCAAAGCTGAGATAGAGTCTGTCTACTGCTGACAAACCAGAAAGAGTAACAGGGAGTCAGTCTGTGCACTTAAAACACTCATGTTTTCAAAACTGCATTCGTATTACCCAGGCCCCGAGAGCACCACCAGCTCTGCCTGTCTCTGCCCACCCTTGGGGCTTTCCCACCCCCACCCACATCCATGAACCCCATCTCAGCCACACAAAGGCCATCAGTCCCTGACCCAGTGACGCCTCATCAGGGACAGTCTACAGTTCCCCTTAGGCTTGCCTCCCCAGAGAAGAAACCAGCCTGTGGGCTGATGTCTTGTTCTGACACGGGCTGGTCCCCATCCCTGTCCCCACAGACCTGCCCAGCCATTGAGAGGCTGTGCCTCACCCTGGTTACCCACACTGGAAGTGATTATTTGAAGCACTATGTTTAAAATAATAAAAAAAAAAAGTCACTCACAATGAACATATATTTGCATTTCATAAAGTACTTGCATTTTAATGAAGAATACAGTTTCCTAGCAGCAGGTGTGAACATCGAAATGAAAAATTAGATCATTATATTATGCATCTGTCTTCAGAAGGATAAACTGAAAATAGGATTTACTAAAACCACTGATAATATCTTGAAACCCTCATTTGTCTTTAAAGCTATATTAAATTTCATGGGGTTTCTAGTTTGCTTGAGGTATTTGGAGACTGCTTGGGGAATACATGGTAGAATGTTTTTCTAAGCCATCAGAACTATGTCTTCCTGAAGTGTGACCTGTTGATAGCTTTATGGAGGTGCATTTTGATCCATGATCCTCCCTCATTCTGGGAAAGCTTGAAAAGTAATTACAAAGCTTCTGAGTATCAGTGTTTCTGCATTAAATGCCAAAATTAAAGGTGAAATCTGAGGCCACGGAAATCTCTTCTTAAGCTCTGATTCTGCAGACCCTGAATGTACTTACCTAATCCCTGTGCAGTATCAAGGGCTACTTTTAGTATTTAAAATTAAGTAAATACAAAAATCCTTCTAGGATTAAGGTTCTCCTTTAACACTCTTACTTATTTTCATCAGTAATTTCCTCTGAATAGTATTCATTACCAAAGACGGAAAAGTCAGGCTATGAAGAAAGAATTTCTGCTATCACCTGTGATTGTTACTGTAGTCCAATGGGCAGAGTTAACAAAATGTACCTCCTTAAGCCCAGCTTCTTCACTAGACAAGTTTGATGCAGGCTGATGAAAACTCCAGCACAGGCAGACAAGTGAATGCCTTATTAAAGAAAGACTATGTGCCATTAAAGAGCTACAAAGACAGTCAAATATTATGAATTTCACTTTGTCCTCCTGATATGAGAACTTTTCCTGATGGTTCTAGTTCTTAAACTTGAAAATTTTCATATATTTTATTCTGAAGACTGTAACCGATCAAGGAACAAACCTTTGGGAATTAGAAGTCTCTATGGCATAGTTGTAATATGTCTTCTAGATATCTGTGATGCTATATTTTTATAAATGTGAACTACTTTAGTTTTCTGTTGTGAATGCCCTGAAATTAAAATCACAAGCTCTAATGCCCTACAATAAAGAATCCTACGGTTTTGTCAGAGTATGGCCATCAGTACCTGGATGTATCATAAAGCTTTTGAGGACGTGTTTTCTTTTCAAGCACACTAAATTTGCACACATACAACACATCTTGCTAGATGTTAAGATAGTTCACAGGCTTTTTTAGAGATTACACAATTTTTTAAATCTACTTGGCATGCACACTGCTATACTAGAGCTGTCTTCATTATGAAGCTGGAAATTACTTTCTTTGGGTATTTGACTATCAGCATCTCTACCCAACTCATGTGTGGAGAAATCTGTAAATACAGTCCTTCCTCTTTGCTTTGTACATTAGTCTATTCTTATATTGCATTTCTTGATATATTCTAGAAATTCTATGCCTTCTCATAACCATACTTAATTTCTAACCTCCTTCTGACTCAGGTTCTTTCTTCTGTATCTCTCTGTGCCCAGTGCTTTCAGCAGTAAATCAAGGGTATTCTAATAGTTTAGTTCCTTTTACCCCTGGGGAAGTCATGTTCTACAGCATTCTCTTGTTAATTAACTTTTT
>VWZG01002890.1:136022-157491 GCA_013396735.1 Grallaria varia | reverse complement strand
CCCGCCCGTCCGCGCCCGCTGCCCCGATGGCGCGCCCGCCCCGCGCCCCCGCGCCCGGCCCCCGAGTTTTGCGGTGCCGTGGGCTGAGGGCGGCCCCGCGGCCGGGGCAGGGAGGGCAGCGGCGGCCCGGGCGGCTGTCGGGGCTCCCTGCCGGAGGGAGAGCGGCTCCCCCGCCCTGGCGTCGCTTCGAGGCGGTGTCAGTCCCCGCTGGTGCCGGGCAGGGGCTTCCCCCGTCTCCTCAAAGTGGAGGGCGAGGGGAGGAAGGCGGCGGACGATGCCCGTCCGGGGCGGCGGTGGGGTCGGGCGCTGCCCGGCGCTGTGGGAAGGTGCGGGCACCGGCATCGCCGCCGCTTTCTTTTCCTGTTGTTCTTAACCTGTGTCTGCCGGCCCTCTTCCGTGACTTTTCTTGAGGTTTCTTTCCTCTGATTAAATATTCCTCAGCGTGCAGTTGAAACAACAGAAAGGTGCAGCTTCTTCTCTTTGTTTGGTGAAATTGGCATATTTATTTCAGAGAAAAGAGTTGTTGAGACAAATCACCGCAAAACAACAATAATACTTCACCTGGCTCATTAGGTGCGTGATAAAATAATGTTTTTCCTTTAGCAGTAGATACCGGTCCCAAGAGCGTTTTAAAAAGATTTTTCTCTTTTCTAGTGACTCAGAGTCATCATTTTGCCACATGATCCCTCTTAAAATTAGTGCTATTCCTTGTGTATGTGTGTCTGTAAAGAAGAAAAGTGGGATGCAGTTAGTGGGTTTTTTTGTTTGTTTGTTTGCTTTGTTTTCATAACCCTTTTTCTGATCTTTCTAGTTTTCTGTCAGAGCACTTTGAAATAGCTTCTGTTTATACTAGGAGTAACTGTACATGTTGCATTTATTTGAAGATCGTCGTTCATTTTCAAGGCTTTGTGCCAGGTTCATAGCCTGTGCACACTGGTGTGTCTCCATTGTTTCCAATGCGAGCCTGGACCTCATTCAGCTGTGCTTCAGTGCGATGAGCCAAGTGTGGTGTTAAGTACCTCAATGGCACAACCTCGCCAAAAAGCAGAGGAGGCATGCAATTTGTACTTTTAATGTGAGGAAAGTGTTCTTTATACATTCCTGGTGCTTTTTATGTCTTGTTTTCCATCAGTTTTGTCCTAATGTCTGCAGCAGAATTGCTCCTGATTTACTTCAGTGCATGCGGGAGGGGAAACAAACCCTATTTCTTCAAATATATCTCTCTGCCAGTTATGAGGGTTATAATAACTGTATTTACTATTCTGTAGAATTATGGGAAGGCTATAAAAAATTGAAGTAAATTGTGAATAGCCACCATAATCTGCAGAGAAACGCATAAAAAGTCTTTCAGAAGGTAAGATTGGTATTTTACAGAAGTCCTGTCAGACGATATGACAACTTTCAAAAATTCCTTCAATGCATAGTACTTTCTACTGTACTTACCCACTTTATAGTAATTTTCCACTGTCATATCTAAGACTTTCTGGTTCTGATAAATGTCTGTTTTGCAAAATATTGTCATTTTAATTTATTTTCATTTAAACATAGAAGTGTTCCTTGATGTCCAAGAAGTAATTTAGCAGACATCATGTCCCGGTTCCAGTCAGGACAGGGATAATTTTTGCGTAGTTGGGATGGGGGCATGGATAGGACCCAGAGGTTATTCTATACCACCTCATGTTGTTGCCAGGAGAGGGAGGGAAGGAACTCTCTCTTCTGGGGAGGAGGGCTTCCTTCTGATTGGGGTAGTGTGGCCCTGGTTCCAAGCCAGTGGGAGCATGGCTGTGTCATGTGGGGTTGGGATCGGTGACCTTTTTACATGTAAATTTTACTGTCTCTTCTGTACACTTTTGTTACTAATATTGTTGCCATTGCTGTTCATTTTATCTCATTGATGTTTCCGGTAAATTGTTCTTATTCCAACCCGTGATCTTTGTGCCTCCAATTCTCCTCTCCAACCACTTCCAGGGAGAGAGGGAGTGAGTGAGTGTCAGCATGGTTTGGAGAGTCTCAGTGGGAGAACTAAATTGGGGAGTACTATTCCTAAACCATGACACATGAACTCAAAGCTCAGGTACTTTCCATGATCTCAGTGGTGGTAGTGTTCAGTTTATATATGTACATGTTGTTGCCACAGACAGTTTTAGAGCTTTTTCTAACATCTTAGAGGTCATGAGCGTAAAGCCTTCGCAGCAAAGCAGCATCCCTGAACATTACTGTCCCTAAGTGAGATTTATTTTCCCTTGCATCTAATTATGGAGGGGTGAAAGAGATATTAGTGACTGGACAACATTTAAATTAAGTCTTAGAAAATCCAAAGCAGTTGTAGTGCTAATTTGTAGAATTTCAGAAGTACTGAGTACTTGAGGAAAAACTTTAAAATTTAAAGTAGACAAATGGACATGTATTTTAAAAAAGGAAGTTGTTCACCTTAGTCGTGTTCTAGTCATGTCAGAAAAAGGCTTGGAAACAGTTAAGGCTTAGCCTTAGGATTAACCTTTAGATATCACCTGAGAAAGAGATACCTTATTAAATACAGTTGGCAACACCTTTCATAGGGTGCACGTACTATGTAGATTCTCTTTTGTATAAAATGTGAAGTAAAAAAGTCATATCCCTGCAGACATGTTCATAAACAAGATTTAGTTCTTGTTCTAAAAAAGGTGCATTGTTTAGTGTCCTCAAAGCATAGTTTCTTGATTCTTTGAAACTTTTGTCTTCTCTAACTTTTCCTTTCTTCATCCCAGCAACATATAAACAAGCAGCCTAGGCAAAAATGAAGAGAAAAACAGTTATTTCATGACAATTGATAAAATGCCTTTTCTCTAATGTTAAACCATTAAGTATATTAACTGCAAGATTTGTTTGTAATTATCAGTACTGTTTGTCAGGGCATTTTGACATAAAAATAGCGATAATACCAGTTTTCAGTTATGTTTTGATCCATGAAATTGTTTATTTTTGACTGAAACTTTTTCTTTTTTATAATAAACACATTTAAATGTTGACTTCAGTAATCCCAGACAGTCTATAGTTAGTCTTCTATAACTTGATGATAACTTAATTAGTAAATGTGAATCCATATCAGTATGTGTAATACAGGATTCTGGAAAAAAAAAAATCATTGAGATGGAAGGCTAGGTGGTACAAGTGGGAAAAGTTGTTAGTCACATGGTTTTGTTGAATCCCTTCAGTTAGATTCTGCTTCTGAAAGCCAAATGAATTTTGTGTAAGGAGAAGTGAATCTTTCCCACACCGCCCTCCCCACCTTCATTCTTCACTGTTTTGCTATTCCTGACTGAAGCTTTGTCATATGCCATTGCCAAAGTTGTCAAGCAAAGAAGTCAGAAGTGTATGTGTATCTTTTTGTGTATAAATCTGTCATTAAGACTATTAGGATCTATGTATAGGGAAAATAAATCATAAGGATTTATGAATCCTTTCGGTTACAGACATAATTCTTATTGGTGCCACTAGAAGTCTGAGATGTTGGCCTTGTCTGTATTAGAAAGTTAAAGTAGCTGCCAGAGATTGTACATGTGGTAGTGCATTAAAAGCTGCCATAAAACATTGCAAGATGAAAATGTTTGTAAAATAAAACAAATTCAAAAATATTAAATTCTGGAAGGGGTAAATTGACATTGAATTACAGCAAGATTTAGCTGTGTGAGTCCAATTGGTGTTAATATACATGTCACACAGTGAAAACCTTCATGCTGCTTTGAAAATGTGTTTCTGAGAAACTACCGTTGCAGGATAATTTTGTTTCAGCATTTGTAGTAAGTTGAAGTTTTTGAGACCTAGAAACACACAGATAAACAGACATAAACACCTCTAAATAATAGAGATGGTAAATGAGATTTTCAGAGTGGTGAAGGGAAGGTTGATGGAGAGTATGTGGCTAAGTCCCCTTATGGCTTTGACAATGGCATTTCATGTGTTTATCCTTGGACTCCTCTGCACTGTGTTCATTCTGTAGGTCTTGATTTAGAAGTGTCTGGTTTATCCAATCAGTGTAAAATAGAATGTTGCCTATTTAACCTGTTACTTTCCAAATAATTTAAGTGTCAGCAGACCGCACTGGGAAATGACTGCATTATAAACACAACTTCTGTATACTAATCTTTTGACTACTGATTGTTTGTGGAGTGTACTTGGTCATTTTAACAGACTAATCCTTCTTAATATTCAGAAGACTTATGTTCATGAAACTTTAAAATTTTAATTATACTGATGTATGTAAATCCTTACATTTGGAGATGAGACTATGTCCATTAGACTGAATGATAATGTTTTCATTTGTTACTGTATATCATGAAATTTCAGCAGTTATGTGGGGAAGTGATATATGCCATGCACAGATTTTCATCTCATTTTAAAATACTTTATAGAGCTAGACAGTTTAACTTACAATTTTGACTCTTGATGCTTGTATGTTAGAACTGACAGATAGCAGTTATTCTGTTAACAGCCCAAGGATTCAAGGGATTTGATAAATTTGAGAAAGTAAAATCTTTGAACTGGGAAATTGCTGCTTTTTTTTTATGTTGGTAAAAGAATCACCAGCCCATTGATCTGGAGATGAAGCATCTGTCCACTGATAAAAGAGGAGAAAGTATGAGGGGGTGCCTATTGTACTAGGAAGGATGGAGGAGGCTTGGGATTTTTGCCCTGAACAATGCCCTGGTTGCAGGAAGTTGCCTTTTCTGTTAGAGCAGAAGGTGTGAATGGTGTTTGCCTCTGATAACTGAAATAATGTCCCCAAAACACATAGCCATTTCTGGTGACTGTGCCAAAGAGGCTGATATGCTTGCTATATGGATGTATAATTGCATTTAACCTGAAGACTCCCAGTAATACACTGCATCCAGTAGAACTACTTGAGTTAACTATTCACAATCCAAAAAATCTATGATACTATATAATTTTTGGGGTCTCTCTCATCAGGGACAAAAGAGTAACAACTAACATTAAGTATTTTCCACTTTGTGATTTTGTTTTATATTACAAAGTTGTTGGGAGTTACCTGCTGGTAAAACACATTCCCTGCACATCAACACTGTAGGGTTTAATCTCTGCATGAACCAGAAATTCGGCTTCAGTAGTGAAATCCACTCCTGCCAAAGGCTGCACATAAGACCTTTCAGTTCAGTTTTCCAAAGTCAGAAATTAAAAACTTGAGAAACCATGAACTTTTGGCCCTGATATTGTACAAGAAAAGTGAGTAGAGGTTTTGTACTTCACTTGATTAGGACTGGAATAAATTAATGCATTCCATACAGTTATTGCTAAGATGTTTGCTTCTTGGATGTGCTTGGTGAAGAGGAGAGGTAGAGGACCTAGGATGCAACACAAGGGAATATCTGATTGAATACTAGGAAAAAAATATCATAGTGAGATAATTCGATCACGTTTTTGAGAGAAGTTTTGGAAACTCCATCCTTGGATAAATTCAAAATCCAGCCAAACATCACTGACCTAAAAGAAGTTTATCTGATGTTGAATTTGGCCCTGTTATGAATAAAGGTTTTACCAGGATAACCTCTAGAGATTCTTTGCAATTTATGTTATCCTGTGAATATAGGATCTTACCAGAGCATAAGGAATAAGGGCCTTCAGTTCTTTATTAGGAAGGCATTTAAAATACACAGTAATTTTAATTGTTTTGAAATAATTAGTTTCTCAATTTGTTTCATTTATAATACTGTGGAAATAGGTTTGATATGGCAATAATAATTCTAGTATTCAATTGTACCTCTTAGTGTCAAACCTCAGTGTTAAAGTAAATGAGAAGTACCTGTGATGGCCTTGTCATCTATTATTTCACAAGTAACAATTCTGTGATGCAGTGTAGTATATCAGACCTTTCAAATGGATTAATATTGAAGCAATATATATATTATTCATTCAGCCTTGTAATTAATTGCTAAGCAGTAATTTTTGGGCTAAGAGCCTGTTATTTTTATCTGTACAAGGAAATGAACTGCACATTTTTGGTTCTAGATGAATAATACAAAGGAGCAGTAATAAGTGACTGTGTTGTTCAGGAAACTGATAATATCATACAGAGTTTTTCAAATCTATGTCACATTTTGAAATTCATTGCAAGTTAGATGAGGGCAAATGGCATTATGAAATGTTTATACTAAATTTTGCTGGTCTTGCTAGAGCATCAGCATAAAAATGTCACCTCTATATTAGTCCTAATGTCCACCTTTTAGAGGGGTATAGGTTGGTGAGCATGGTACTGTGAAGACAAAATGATCTTTTTGCCAGAGTTTCCTTTAGGTCATCTTTGTAAATCGCAGGTGCTAGCAGGTGCTAGCAGGATAGGTCAATGAATTTTGTACTACCTTTGCTCATACTGAACATGAGATCTCTATAACTTAAATAAAAATGAAAAATAATGTTAATTGCAAAATTTTTTTGTAAATTTCATCTTTTTCATTGGTCAGAAAATAAAACATTTCTTTCTGCCTTTTACTTAGTACGTTTTGCCTTGAAAATAGAATTTAGGCAGCAGCAAATGGAAAGTGTATCACTTTGAATCTTGAAGCAGCTTGGATTTGTCCAAGATGAAACAGTGTTCTCATCTCTCAAGATCAGTTAATGCATTCCTTCCTAAAGTATATGCCAGCAGGTTTCAAATTGTGCACTGCTGCATTCAACGAGACTTGCAATTCCTTGAGAGCCATGCCAGCAGCATTATGGTAGTTTTTACTATGTCATGGGCTTGTTTTTTTTTTTCCCCCCCATGTGTGACCAGGGAAATCTCTGTAATCTTGGTATGGATCAGTGCCTTTGGTAGGTCTGTAAAAGACAGTGGTAAGCTGGATTTAATCACTGTTCTCTGATCTCAGGAACAAACAGAGTGCTTAAGACCCTGGTAATGAAATGGTAGTAAAAAATTTTATTTTAGACTTTTTACTTTTTACTGTACTTCTTTATCATCTTGTCTTTCTTCAAACACAGCCATATCTTGCATGTAATCTCAGCTCAGATGGATTTTTTAATGCTGTGGTGATTTGGGACCTGTTCTTACAAGTTGCTAAATGCCCTGCAGCTCTCAAAGTTGCTGAAAGTCATTCTTTTACATACAGGCTCTTTATAATGATAGATTCAAGCAAAAGCAGCAGCAAACCCCTTCCACCTAGTAAATACCAGCATTACTTTAAAAGAAAAGGAAAAAGGAAACTTTTCCACATGATACAACAACTTAATACAGCTTTGACCAGACAAATACCTTTAACAGAAATTAACATCACAATGAAGAAAAATAAAAAAAAATGAAACACAAAAGGAAGATACTTTTTAACCAATTATTTATGTTGAGAGAGACTCTCTTGAATAATCACAGTTGGTTCTTCCACAGATCTCCCCAAAGGGGGTTGATGGAAAGGTGGGTTTCTTTTTAATTTCATCAATACAGAGGTTTTGCCTGAAAGTAAGTATAGATATATATAAAGAGTATCTGACAATGAGCCAAATGGAACTTCCCTAAGGAGGGTTTTGACACACACCAAAGAAGCTACAGATACAGGAAAGTAAGAATAATAATTAAGAGATAGACCATGAGCAGAAAGATCCTGAAATGCTTTTGTAGTGATGGAGATCATGTGAGAGAGCATGGAATGAAAAGTGTAGAAAAGTACATTTAGATGAGTGTAAAGAAAGTGGGATGTGGAAGTCCTCTTCAGCAGACAGATATAAGTTGCCTCTGTGTGTGGGAGAAATTCCTTCCCAAGGTTTCACTAAATATAAGATCTTAAGATTGAAAAAAGATTTATATTTATCTTTTCTAACATACCACTGCTGCTAAGCCAGTTTCTCACTATTCTGTTGTAAAGTAACTGTATTAGTATCAGATCTTTCGAATAAAAATTGCCAGGGGAATAAAATCATTTTATTACGATATTTTCTAGGGAGATTGGAATGACTGGCAGTGTTTCTCATCCAACTTTAATTTTTGCCTTTGGTTGAACCTTGAATAGCCTGTGTTGACCTGCTGCAGCTTTGCTGCCCTGTTGCCAGTTTCTGGAACCTCCTGTGAGCAAAGTGCTTCTGGAGCTTAGGAACATGCAACTGAAGCTCAGCACAAGGCACAGGGGAAATGAGTAGATGCGTAAATCCACATTGGCTGATATTGTGCATACCTACAGAAGTAAAACCTCCCCCCGCAAAACCCCCAAACAAACAACAAAAAACTAAAACTTCTCCCCCCCACCGCCCCACCAAACCCAAGGGAAATTAAGTGCAGTTTCTTAGGTGGACTGTAAAGAGCTTGTGTTTAAATGCAGTTTGGAAACAGGATTCTGTTAAAATGGAGTGCATAGAGAAAAATCCTTCTGTAAGTTTATTTTCCACAATCAAGGAATAAAAAGCTGAAAAATTCTAGAGCTGGAAACTGTAGTGCATTATAATGCAGGAATAACATAAAAAATACATATAATTTTGCCTCTGCGTGTGAGTTATTTATTTTTTCCTGCTAAAAGCTTGGTATATCCTTCTACTGCAGAGTGAGCAGAGTGTTTCATTTCTCTAATATGTGTTTGTTTCATGAATTAAGTGGACATCATCAAGGTAAGTGTGTTTACCTGGAACAGTAACCTTGCTGTTCCTACTGATTGAATAATTTGCCTCATAGAAACTTGAAAAGCCTCTCTGCCCTCTAGTGCAAATGGAGCTACTCAGAAAACTGAAGATAGATGGTCTTCTCATGGAGATCCCCTGAGCTACTGAAAATTTTTTTTAGTCAGTCTATAGTCAGCCTGCGGTACATTCAGGAAGCCTTAACAATACCCCTGTTGGGAAGATATTTTTGCCAATTACCACTGTTTCCACTTAATTCTTATGTTGGTTAAAATCACAGATTTGTGGTCAGCTTCATCCTTTCTGTTCTCATCAACAGGAGGCTCTTGGCTCCAATGCCTAGCTGTGAAATGATATGCTAGTTCCATTTATCCTGTTCCTCTTTTTTTCTGGAGCCAGATTATTTTTTCCCAACTCTCCTCTCAGTTGTTTCAGAGCAACTTCCAACTTCTGATCTTCATCTGTTTGTCATAGTAGGATTCAGATCTTGTTCCCTAAATGAGTCAAGACAAAGTTTACTTGTGGCTCTAAATGGGCACAGTGTGTTGTTCTTATCTGAGTGAGTTTCATCTCTACAAAGCAAGTTTTCTTTTAGTGTATGCCACAGTTATTTGTGGTTCTTCATGTGATGTTGGTTTCACAGCATTATAAAATGCTCTGGTTGGTTCAAAAAAGAAGGGAATGTGAAGAAGTGATACCAGATAGATGAACTAGTGGTGTTGTTTACTGTAATGCAGTTATTAGAGGGCTTGCAATAGAAGTGTTGAAATGGACTGGAAAAAGTGCCTAAATTTACAGTGACAAATTAGACATATGAATGACAATAGCCTAAACCCAAACTTCATTCAAATGTCATAGATGAATTTAAGTATATAGAAGTATATTAGATGCCATGAATGGCTTTAAGTTGTATGTTATGAATATATAATTTAGTTACAGTAGTTTGATGAAAGCCAAAGCTGAGTTGTGCCAGAAGTAACCACAAAGTGACAAAGTTTATTTGAATTGGATTGTGATGAAGCCCTTCATTTCTCTAATATATTTTTTCATGAATCAGACATTACAAAGATAAGTGTGTTTATATTTTAATTGTGACCACTTACATCTGTTAATCTGTACAACTGTAATCAATTGAATGCACTAATGACTATTTCAAAATGTAGCCTTGCCGCTGAGATGTGGTGTACTGCCTTGCACATCAGTAATGCAGGGTGTGGAGCAGCCTCACCAGGATATTACTGATTGCCATCACGTGGGTACGTGAACCTGCTTGCTTGTTCTCTTGTGGGATGGATACTAAACGTGTATCCACCCTGATCTAGGCACCTTGTGTTTTGAAAAGAACTGATTGTGCAATGGTTGGAGGGCAATACTGCACGTAACCTCTTTTGGTCACATTTAACAAGCCTGGGTCATCTGGAAAGAGGGTGGTATCAAATAGTTCCATTGCATTTTTTGTATCCAGGAAAGGTTCCAGGTTTCAGCATTCACCCAGTATACTTATTTGCACTGAAAGCTGAAGAAGTGCTTCTGCAGTGCTTTGTGCCCAAGAGAGTGTCAACCTTAACCCGAGCAACTGAGATTCTGGTATTTTCAATGAAGTATTAATTTAATTATTTACTATTTAGTTTGCTTACATATTTGGTTCTCTTGGCCTATCTGACTAGTGAAATTCTTGGCCATATGAATCTTAGTTGGTTTCTAGGCTGTAGTTTGATTTCTAGGCTAGACTGTAGTTAGTGCATGTCCCAGATATGCTGGAGTGCTCCAGTACTGCTGGGAGTTCACTGTGCATATTCATCTCTTGAGAAGCTGCAGTAAATAATACCCCAAATCCAGTGCTGGGTTTGCACTTTAAAAGATCATTTGAAGCACACTGCAGATGTGGATGGCTCTGAACTAGAATGGGTATCTGAGATACAACCTGCCTCAAGCACTTACAAACCAAAACAGATAATAGAGTCAGAAAAGGAAGCACACAAATGTTTTGCTTTATGCTATGCAGAGAGTCTCTAGAGTTGTAGTTCAGACTGGTTTTATGCTTGGTGCTTCTTCACTGTTTCTGCATACAGTTACCAGAATTTCTTTGTTTAAAAATTGGCCACATGTGACTATGTGAACAACATTTTAATTGTCAAGTTCTCTGCATTTAGGTGGGCTCATAATTTGGAGAACACGTTTCTTTTTAATTGTGTACTGTTTGAAAAGTAGTTTAGAGGTGCTAAAATACATTGCAAAGACAAAAATATCTCGCTGTTTCAGGAGGAATGTAGTAAGTATGGATTCTCTTTTGGAAAGATTGTTTTCATAAGTTGATAGATTTGAGTTGATCCCAACATAGTTTGCCCTCCTGCAGAATTTCTACCTACACCTGTACTGACTGCATGCTTAGTTGGGAATTCCCCCTTGTGTTGTCACCTCTGGACACAAGCTCTTTTGGAAGACAGAAGTCTCTTCAGGGCATTCTGGAGAATGCAAAAATGAACAAAAATCCCCAAAATACTGGAACTGACCATCTGCATATAGGGAAGGGACTCTTTTAAGTCAGGAGGAGTTTTGTTTCTGCTGATAGAAACACTTTAATTGGTACTAAAAGAACCATGACTTCATGGGTTTCTTATTATGTTACCTTTGTCAACCCATTTATTCAATTCAGTTTTGATTAACTGGAAATGGTAAAAAATACAGGATATACACTGCAATAATTATAAGAAATCCTATTCTCTTGAGTGGCAAACCTTAACTTGCATTTTCTCTGAATGACGAAAGCACATCTGACAAAGAATCCCAGCGATCTAGGCAGAAGAGTAGTTTCCAGGGCAGCCCATTCACATTCTATTCTCTTCCTCTAAAACTAAAGCTATAAATTATGCTTCTATTTAAGGGGCAATCTCTGTGACTTTAAAGAACATAAACTCTCAGAGTCTTACCAGTCTGACTGTGCTAAGTGTTGAGCACCTCCTGTGGTGGAGTGAGTAACATCAGGAGTTACAGATATTGGTGTATTCACTCACTGGCATCCCTACCCAGAGGGATCAAGCTGTGCTGCTGACTGGGTTTGGTAAGTGCAAGTACTATTAGAGGGTGCCATTAGATGAAGTCACTGTAATGAACCATTAGGAAGCCTGCAAAAATGAATACACTCTTCTAATCTGTAAAGTGTTGTGGTTGGGAATACACCCATTGCACATCCTCAAGGGAAGATTTCTTTCATGCATGCTGATTCTATCAGTGTTACCACAGGCGTTTCACTAGCACGAGACTTAACTTTGTAACATTTTGCATATCCTACATCATGCTGAGTAGTGCTGGGTCATCTATTATTAATATGCTCACATTTTTTGCTAGGCTAGAGGTATCATATTTTCTTACTGAATCTTCCATTACTTTAAGATGCTTTTAAGGTCTGTTCTGCTCTCATTTTATTAGTTGGGGGCAAAAGCTTTTCAAATATCAGAAGTTAATATATGCTGATTTCTGGATAAGCAAGAAAATACATCAGATTTTGTGACCATTTTAGTATATTAGGATGTCTTTAAGCCTCATGTGCTGTTTTTATAAAAATAATTACCTTTTTCCTATTTGATTGCATATCCATACACAGCAACCATTTTGAATTGGCTGCGTGGCAATGTGAAACTTTTTCCTGTAATTATAACCAGTTACTATTATTTGGAATGCATAAAGAATTGAAATAACTTTAAAGTAAGTTAGAGAATTACCATTGTGTTTGCTTACATAAGTTGATGGAGACAGTCACATGTTCATTCTGCTTTGAGATGTCCTGAGGCAAGGCAGTGTGCATCTGGGAACTGTGTAGTTAGTTAGCATGGTGTGGTGCCTTGGTTAATGAGCCTGCGGAGAATATCGTAGCTTGGGCACAGTACAGTGCTAATGCATCCACAAGGCTTCTGGATGGAAGCTGGCCTATATCTGCATAGGCAAAGAAGTCAGACCAACTCTGGAAAATATACACGGGCCAACTAGTATAAAAACAGAAAAGTTATCAAAATATGAGGGCACACATTCTTTGAAATGCTCAGGCTGTTGTGAAGAAAGACACTGGGAGAGTAGACTGGGTCTACCAGTTACTGCTTTGTTGGATTGCTGCTTTGACGGAAACCTGACTTGTTCATCCTGGTCAGCTTTCTGTCTTGTGTTGGTTATTCTTGGGCAGCAGAATGGAATAGGCCATCTTAATCCATAATGCTGTTGTAACATGGTTGGAGGATTAGGTGAAAGGTAAGTATGAAGTGGAATATCATGATGGAGAAATACATCAGCAGAATCTCAGGAGTGCTACGCTAATATCCTGCTGCTAATGGCCAGGTTCATCTGGAGTGGTTTTGCTTTGGTACCTCCATGGCTGAAGCTCAGCGGAGGGGAAGATTCTCAGAAGCAGATCGGAGAATGTATTATACTTTCTAGAATTCCCCTGCAAATCTTTTGCTATTTTGATTACTGGAGTTCTCTTTCCTAAAATAGTACGCAGGACTTGTTGATGGAATAAACTTTCCTCTCTTTCCCCTTATTATTTAGCTGATGTAGGCCTAATTTTAAGTGAACCATTTTTAATTTCCAGATTGTTACCTTACCAGTAATAAGCCTGACACAGGCATTGAATTTTACCAATAACCCTTCTTGCTCAACTAATCTATATTTTCTGTCCTCCTTGTAATTTTTTTTTTTAAAATCTTTAGGGAACTTTGAAGTACTTCCCACAGCTGTGCTGAAAAGTGGGTTTGTAGCCTTTTACTGCCATTGCTCCTAGTAGGCCTTGCTTGAGGCCACAGGGAAGTTGGGACAAAGCCAGGGATAAAACTCAGGCTCACGTCTTAAGTGTAAGATCACCATTTGCCTTTTAAAAGCCTTTCTTGTCTGATGCTTTCAAAATCTCAGAAAAAATGACCTTGCGACTGACGTGTTCATGCTTTTTCATAATACAGATACAGACTGTTCCTTAGGAAAGTTTGGTCATGTCATGCTGGTCTGTTAGTGAGCAGCAAGGTGTGTGGTGGTGGTACATCTGAGATCATAATTCCTTGATTTTTCTTTTAGATTGTTCAAAACTCACTTTCTCTGGCTCTCTAGCCTCCATAAATCCATTAACATTAGTGGAGTTATGGTCATTTATACTTGCTGAATATCAATTTTAAAAGATAACAGCTGAATAATTGATGGTAAGTGTCCTGCACATATTTGAAAAAGTTGCTCTGATTATGAATGTATATTTTTAAATATTTCTTATGCCCATATTTTAATAAAATGCTTAATAGGGTTTGAGGTTATAATGGTGCCACCAGTAGTGTCTCATACCATTGTCTGCATCAGGGAGTTTGTGTCTCTATCCACTCTGCCTCCTTCATCCTTGTCCTATTGGAAAGTGTAAAGAGCCTCACAGTTTTTAGCAGAAGGCTGTTTTTATGGGGAAGACTTAGGACAGTCCTCTAATTTCTGACCTTTCCAGAACACAATTTTAGGTCTCATTTGAAGAAGCATAGAGGAATGATGGTAAGAACGTTGAAGATATGTCCAGCATTAACACAGATGTGCTCAGAAAATAATGTTGCTTTCATTAATATTGAAAGAAAAGAAATTAAAATTAGGTATGTGACCTAAAACCTGTTGGAAATCAGTGGAGCAGATCTTGGTGATTTCAGGTTCTGAAGTCAGCCCTGCACATAGTTTTCTGCAATGCTTTTTGTGTTTTCTTTTGTTTTTTCATTTTTTCAGATGCTTAAATGCACTTTTATAGAGTTGCTGCAAGATGCAAAATTTAGGTTTCTCTCACTGTGGTTTATTGAAAAATCTCAATCATAACATTGCATCAACAGAATTCTTCACAACTAACACTTTTATTTGACAGGGTAGAAACTTCATTGTGTCTGGAATTTTTGTGTAAAGACCTTTCCAGAGGTGTCAGGGGAGATTACTTGTGAATTCTTTGCCTTTTAGAAGAAAGGAAGATCCATGAGCCAAACCTGTAATTCGGGCTGGAGTCAATACATTCCACAGCATCATGCTGAAATATTGGTAGGAGGTAAGAAAACATAATAAATGGTCACTCTTTTGAAAATGTAAGACAAGATTCTTGAAATATACATAATTTCAGTTCATATCTCAAGGAGTGGTAAGAACCAGAGCAGTGGGAATATCACAGAATCACAGAATTGTTAGGATTGGAAGGGATCGCTGGAGATCATCTTGTCCAACCCCCTTGCCAAGACAGGGTCACCTAGGGCTGGTTATACAGTGACGTGTCCAGAGGGGTTTTCATTGTCTTCAGAGACTCCACAACTTCCCTGGGCAGACTGCACGGACATGAGAGGCAAACCCTTGTTTTAATGATGTTTTTAGATACAGGTGCGCTTTTCCATTTATGCAAGTGAAGAAAGCCTTGGCTTGGTTGTCCTCCCTTAGAAATAAAGGAGAAATATTCTCGCTGAATTTTGTGTAAAAAGGGTTATAATTCTTGTTTGAATGGTGCATATTTACCTCCATTCTGTCTCATTGAGGAATTGTTTTTGCATGAAAAGTATATATACTATGTGGGTTAAATCTGTTCCATCTTTACTTTTCTATGAAAATAAATTTCCCAGGGATTAGGGGTTCTGTTACAGGAATGTTTGATCAAGAACATATCATTTGTACAGTTGTTTCTGTCTTGAGGCAGATGATCTCTTGTGGCTGCTTTTGACCCTGATTTCAGAAACAGCTAAAAGGAAATGTGCACAAGTTGAAGTAAAACCCACAAAGGACTTGCAACATTATGTTGGATATAAAAATCGAGTAACAGAAACTCTGTAGAAATACATATTGCTTAGGTTTTGTCCAATTTGCAGGCTGCAGTCTTAGCACTCCTGGCATAACTTCATTACAGAAGCCTTTTGGTGTAGATGCAAAATCTGTCAACAGGATTTTCATTCTTCGTGCAGGCTGTTATACCACCTCCTAAATGTATAAACTTAGCTAAGACAGCTCTTATCTGCTGATGCAGTCATGTCCCCATCAGGGTCTTTGCCATCCTAGAGTAGATAACTGTGGTGTTGAAACTGTGGGTTTCATGTGAGCTAATAGAAGTACAGAGCAGTTAAGGCACAATTTTGTGATGTTAGCTGGGTAGCACCTGCATATAGACAAGTGAAAAGCATATTCAACTGCTGTTAGTTCTAACAAATGAATGGGAAAGCTGTCTGTGCTGCTCGTATTCCAGTTATGGTGCAGCTCTTTTTCCTTTAAAAACAATGAATTAAATGGTATATTTTGAGGAGTCAGAATCTCATTAGTGGCAAGCAGAAAATTGTGCGCACCATTTGGACACTGATTATCAGAAAGGTATTTTGTTAATTATAAATTAGGCCAAATATGTTTGGTCTATGCATATATTTTGTTGCTTTAAAAAGTAATTATCAAGAGTTCTAATAATGACATAAAATAAACAGCTGAAAGGATGGAAAGGAGGGCAATGGCAGGAAAAAAGAATACAGGTCTTCTTTTGCATGTGAGGGTCTTGTTTCTGTTGCTGTATCATTCCAGTCTTACTCTTCAAGTATCATTTGAGCTCTGATAGACATATTGATTCCTGGGGTACTGCTTGTTGCTCAGATTCTAAATAAAACAAGTAAGTGCTGGAGTCAGCTTCTCTGCTTCTTTGTCTTCAGTCTGGAGGGCTCACAGTTTCTTACAAACTTGATAAAGGGCCCGTTTCTCTTGATTATCTGCTAGTGACTTAAAAATGTCTTAGATTTTATGGTATTTTTCTTCCACATGCATATTGTTCTGCTACAATTTACAGAATATATAAGGGTGACCATGCCTGAGACTGCCCCAAGTCATTTATTGAATGGATATTTGTCATATTGAGTCACATTTCATATTGAATCATTCCAGTCAACATGAGCCTATGAAAGGCAGGTCTTGCTGACCAGCCTAATCTCCTTCTATGACAAGGTGACTCACCTAGTTCATTTCTGTGGATGTTTTTCACCTGGACTTTAAGAAAGCTTTTGGCACTGTTTTCCACAGCATTTTCCACAGCATTCTTCTGGAAAGACTGACTCCCATGCTGGAGCAAGGAAAGAAGTCCTGCCCCTGAGATGGAAGCAACAGCAGTGACAATGTCTGATGGAATGACCACAGCTCCCATTCCCTGTCCCTTGTGCTGCTGGCGGGGAGGAGGTACATAACCGGGAATAAAATTCAGCCCAGGAAGAAGGGAGGGGTGTGAGGGAAGGTGTGTTTTACTTTTCATTACTCTGATTTGACTGGTAGTAAATTCCATTAATTTCCCTTTGTCAAGTGTGTTATTGCCTGTGGCAGAAAGTGATCTCTCCCTTCCCTTATCTCAGCCCACAAGTCTTTGTATTTCTTCTCCCTTGCCCAGCTAATGAAGGGAGTGATGGAGCAGCTTTTGTGGGCACCTGATGTGCAGCCAAGGTCAACTCAGCACAAACTACAACTTACTTCTTGATAATAACCCTTGATGGTTTTGGTTATTATATATATATATATATATATACATACTTATATTTTTTTTTTCCACAGTTTTCTTCAGATTTAACAGTTCTAATTCCTCTTTGGTGTACTTGATCCCCTCATCCAAGTCATTGATAAAGATATTAAACAAGTCAGGCCCCAACACTGGGGAGCCCTGGGGAACAATGCTAGCTGGATTTAACTCCATTCACCACCACTCCCTGGGCCCTGCCATCCAGACAGTTTTTAATCCAGCAAGTTCTAATAGGTCCAGTTGCCGTCCTCTGGACTTCTACCAATTAGTCTGCATTGTTCTTGAGGTATGATTTCTAAATATGAAGTCAGGCCCCCAGCTGAGAGCTTTTTATTTTGCACAGAGAAAAAAAAATTACTATAGATATTTTGCAATTCTTGCCTTTGCTGGTTGTTTGAAGTAGTGTGAAAATGATCACTCATTTGCTTTATCTACTGTAAACTGCAGCCCTTTTCTTCAGAGCAGCTATCTAGCCTGATGTTTCCAATCTGGTATTTACGCTTATTCTAGTTAACATTGTATTCATACCTCCTTATCATACTGATTTTCATTCTTCATCTTAGGCCATTTGCCCATTTTATCAAAATAATTTTAAATGCTGTGTTCCTTTCTAACATGACTACAGTGGTTCCTGCCTTCATGTAAACTTCCTAAACTTAGTAAGTATATGTTCTTTTGTAGCTACTAAGGCATTAATGAATCTGTACTGTAATTTGTTCTGTGGAACCAAGATAAACCTTCCAGCAAGCCCAGTTAATCCAACTTCTAGTGACCATTGGTCAAAATTGCTGCAGAAATGTCTTTGTCTTTTACAACTTCTTTGTGGAAACATTCCATTACATGGTCCTGAGATATGATCTGACTGAGAAAGTGTACCAAGAATGTACTTTCTAAACTAGCAAGGGAAACTCCTGATGTAAGCTGGCAATGTGTCCTCACAGCCCAGAAAGTCAGCCATGTGCTGGGCTGCAACAAAAGAAGCATGACCAATGGGTTGAGGGATGCGACTCTGTGCCTCTGCTGTCACAGAATCCTCAGGGCTGGAAGAAAACTTCACAAACATCTAGTCCAACCATCAATCCAGCACCACCATAATCAGCCCTAAAGGATACCTCAGTGCTCTGCTGAGACCCCATCTAGAGTACTATGTCCAGCTCTGGACACAGAAAAGTCATGGACCTGTTGGAGTGAGTCCAAAGGAGAGCCACAAAAATGATTAGAGGGCTGGAGCACCTTTCCTATGAGGAAAACCTGATAGAGCTGGAGTAGTTAACGCTCCAGGGAGATCTTGTTGCAGCTTTTCAGCACTTAAAGGGGGCTTACAATGGAGATGGCGGCAAACTTTTTAGTAGCGGCTGATGTGACAGTACAAGGGGTAATGGTTTTAAACTAAAAGAGGATAGATGTAGACTAGATATAAGGAAGACATTTGTTTGTGATGAGGGTGGTGAAACACTGACACAGGTTAACCCAGGAGGTGGTAGATACCCCATCCCCAGATATATTTGAAGTCAGGTTGGATGGGACTTTGAGCAACCCGATCAAGTTGAATATGTCTCATCTCATTGCAGAGGAATTGGACTAGATAATCTCTAAAGGTCTCTATCAACCCTGACTGTTCTATGATTCGGTGTTTCCTGAGGCTTGTGATCAAAGTCTAGAGCAAAGTTTAGATGTGGGAGGCAGTAAAGAAGTGCCTGGTTCACAGCAATGCTTTTGCTGTGAAAGCACCTGGACTGGGAGGCCATTTCAGTTGCTAGTACATTATGGTAACCTTTGCACAGTCGACCATGATACTGTAGAGTTTAAAATACTGAGAGAAGTAAACAAGACTTGCAGAATTATAATCCTGTCCTTCCCTACTGCAGATTTTGAGTTGCTCATGGATCTGTTTCATGGACATGCACTGAAGAGCAAATGGGGGCTGGGAGGTCTAATTTATCTTGAAGTATAATGAGAGGAGCAAAGAGACTGTATAGAGAGACAGTTGTATCTCCGTCCTTGCAAATACTCAGAACTGGATATTACAAATATATTTTTAATAAGAAAGAAGTTCTTCAACAGCGCTGCCTTAACATTGATCAGAAATTTCATATATAGAGAAGCTGAAAGAGGTTTTTTAAGAACAATGGAATGGTTAACGTGGATATTGCTATTGGAAAAGCCTGCACATTTGGAGAAGAAAAAAGATTGTTTGAGTGGCAATTTAGACTTTAATTAATCTTCAGTGTCATGCGTTTATTTGCTTTGTCCTCACCTTAGGCTGCTAAATAAATATTTTTGAAACCTCATAATTAATAATGAATGTTTTCTCTTGGTAGCCTAGGGAGTATCGGCTAGTAAATCCTCACAGAACTATGTTCTAAAGTAATTTTCAGGAGCAAGATCTTTCCCTTGGTTGGAATTTAGCCAGGATTTTTGCTGATAATATACCATTGTGTCATGGGGCGCAAACATGCTAAGACTTACAGATCTGCTGTAAATTCCTAAGGGTCCTAAGGGAAAGTCTTGGCACTTAGCATTTTCATAGGTGCTTTTTTTTTCCTAATGCCTCATCCTAATTTTTGAGAAGTTAAGTCACACTGTTTATTCAGTTTGAAAATTGTATTGTGTCTGCAGCTTGGCAATCTTTAGTGACTCTCAGATTTTTTTCTGCATATTCAGTATAGCATTTTGATATTACCCCCTACTGGATGGTAGTCATTGAATGCTGAAAGCTTACTGGAGATTAAAAATATGTTTCTAGTAAGGGTTTCTTCTTAATTATCATCATTATATCTTTGTTTTCAGCTTATGTTCTGTTCTTTAAAAACAAAGTAAAAAAGACCAGCATCTTGTTAATAACTTTAAGGTCAGCATGTCACCCAGCATACACTCCCTGTGGGCCTAGAAGACAAACAGTGATGCCATTTTAAGGGCTGTCACAAACACCAGGTCAAATATACTTGAAACTGTAGGTTCTTTGGGATCTAAAGTTCATATGTGATTGCTTTCCTGGTTGGTAAAAAAACAACCATGAAGTGAAGTGGTTGAAGTAATAAATGAATGCATGTGCTCTTTTTTATTATCCCAGTAACTTAGATAATTCTGTTCCCTCAGAGGAGTTCAAGAGCCCAGTTTCAGATAACTGACAACTTGCTAATTAAATCTTAATCTTTTAGTTTGAACAACATCTGACACCATGGGGTTAGAACGCTGAGGCACGTCCATACAAAATTCATAATATTTTCTACCTTCTGTAGATTAGAGTCTGTGAACTACATAAACATAGAAGGTATGCAAAATGATGGTGGGTTCTGTATTTGCTAAGGTAAGGTGTAAAGATCAAACTTTGTACATTAACTTGTGGAGCGTCACCATTAATTCATTGCTTTAAGAAGAAACAGCATTATTTTTTAAGTATTTCTAACTGTCGATAAAATGTGTTCCATGTGGGAGAGCTCAGTATTAATGATAGTTCATTGTTCAACCAGATGTTTTAACAGCTAGAAAAGCAACAGGATTTTTGGTAACTCCTGATAACAGATTTCTCAATATTTTTCTTTTTAATCTTCTTTTTACTGCAAGCCATAAAACTCTTGATGCTATTGCTGTAGAGAGTGAAACATTGCATATTCCTCTATTAAGCATGGTATTGTTTTCCTTGAAAAAATCAGAACTAGTAAAGAAAGAAAAGAAAAGGTTGGATTTTTTTAATAGGCAAAAGGTCCTTCAGTAAGAAATTTTTCACAGAGAACATCACCTTTATTCTGAAATAGTATTGTGGTGCCTCTCTTAAGAGTTGACACCTGTTGATGTACTTTCAGTCTTCTCTGTGGAAGTCTACATTTAAGTGACATACTTTTCTCTGTCAACACATGGTATGAATCTCTAGTCTTAATGCATGATGACAGATATAGTACAGGTGAAGAGCACATAGAAGAAATAAGACAAAGCTGCATAAAAATTTCAAAGAAGCATTAAACAGTACTGTCAAATTAATTTTGTTTGAATTTCATGTAGACTATTTTAAACTGAAAAGTCAAATTTCCCCCTAATGTGAAAATTTAAATTTGTTCAAAAGTCTGTCTGTGATATAACTGTTGTTACACAGAAATTTGAGCCATCCTTGTAAAAATATGAGCACATATACATGTGGAACAGGAAAATAGAAGCACTTTAGAATAATGCCGCTAAAGCTAAATAAGCTACTGTGTATATGCGTGCATGTTTGTTGGTGTGTAAACACAGATTTTGGTGGCTTTCTACAGCCTATCTCCATGTGTAGTTGACTTGTGGGAAGGACTGATACTGGGGAAATTGTTCAGTCAATCCAGAAAAGCAATGGGACATGAAATTTGAGGGTCTGAACTTGTAGAAAGCCCACCTGTT